>JAJOZX010004545.1:32500-197500 GCA_023014485.1 Bathynomus jamesi
AGACAACCCAAGCACCATAGAAGATATTGGCATAGCAGTCTGGCGAGTATGTAGCCAAGAGTTTAACAGAGTGGCGAACGAAAAGAATTAGAATGTTATAGAAGAAATATCCGTTGCTTGCCTCCTAACTAGAACCCCCGTCGACTTCGAACCGACTCAGGGCCATAAAAGGGGGGTTAACAGTCTGGCGACCCAGCCAGGATAAACACACAGAAGAAGGAGTAACTTAACATTGTGGCGAACCTACTACCAGGATTAGAAGAAGATTTTAAGAAGAGGATTTTAACAATTGGCCACTCTTTGGCCAGGATAGAAATTACCCTGCATCAGGATAAAACCATTTGACCGGCGTGTCACGACTTCCAGTTCGTAACATCCACCCTTGAACCGGTGTGTCACGACTCCAAGTTCTCCACGCCTAGTTTTCATCCAAGAAGAAGTAGCCAGCAAGACACGTCTTCAGGACACGTCTTCAAGGATTTCCCCATAGAAAATTTTGTTAAGTACAGTTTGTTTTTTTAAGAAATTTATAAACACTTGAAAAGTCAGCATTATTAACAGTTAATATTTAGTATGAAGCCAGAATTTAACACAAAACACAGTGAACACTTCAGACACCAGTGATACATTTGTTTTTATTGAAACAGTAATTTCAGAGAGAGTTAATTTCAGAGAGAGTTAATTTCAGAGAGAGTTAATTTCAGAGAGAGTTAATTTCAGAGAGAGTTAATTTCAGAGAGAGTTAATTTCAGAGAGAGTTAATTTCAGAGAGAGTTAATTTCAGAGAGAGTTAATTTCAGAGAGAGTTAATTTCAGAGAGAGTTAATTTCAGAGAGAGTTAATTTCAGAGAGAGTTAATTTCAGAGAGAGTTAATTTCAGAGAGAGTTAATTTCAGAGAGAGTTAATTTCAGAGAGAGTTAATTTCAGAGAGAGTTAATTTCAGAGAGAGTTAATTTCAGAGCGAGTTAATTTCAAAGAGAGTTAATTTCAAAGAGAGTTAATTTCAAAGGGAGTTAATTTCAAGGAGAGTTAATTTCAAAGAGAGTTAATTTCAAAGAGAGTTAATTTCAAAGAGAGTTAATTTCAAAGAGAGTTAATTTCAAAGAGAGTTAATTTCAAAGAGTTAATTTCAAAGAGAGTTAATTTCAAAGAGTTAATTTCAAAGAGAGTTAATTTCAAAGAGAATTAATTTCAAAGAGAATTAATTTCAAAGAGAATTAATTTCAAAGAGAATTAATTTCAAAGAGAATTAATTTCAAAGAGAATTAATTTCAAAGAGAATTAATTTCAAAGAGAATTAATTTCAAAGAGAATTAATTTCAAAGAGAATTAATTTCAAAGAGAATTAATTTCAAAGAGAATTAATTTCAGAGAATTAATTTCAAAGAGAATTAATTTCAAAGAGAATTAATTTCAAAGAGAATTAATTTCAAAGAGAAATAATTTCAAAGAGAATTAATTTCAAAGAGAATTAATTTCAAAGAGAATTAATTTCAAAGAGAATTAATTTCAAAGAGAATTAATTTCAGAGAATTAATTTCAAAGAGAATTAATTTCAAAGAGAATTAATTTCAAAGTGAATTAATTTCAAAGAGAATTAATTTCAGATAGAATTAATTTCAGATAGAATTAATTTCAGATAGAATTAATTTCAGATAGAATTAATTTCAGATAGAATTAATTTCAGATAGAATTAATTTCAGATAGAATTAATTTCAGATAGAATTAATTTCAGATAGAATTAATTTCAGATAGAATTAATTTCAGATAGAATTAATTTCAGTTATTTTCAGTTATATTCAGTATAGAATAATTTTATTTTATGTATCAAACATAATAGTATCGTACCTTCGTGTACATTAGAATGAAATGTTGTTTACATTTTTTTTTATTTTTTGTTTGCAAATTTTTTTCAAAAAATTGAATTGAATTGACTTGCCAATTAAGAAAGAGAGAGAGTTTACAGAGAGTTTACAGAGAGTTTACAGATTTAGAGAGATACTTGAAGTAGTTTTTAAGTCATTTTTGAAGTCGTTTTTGAAGTCAATTTTTGAAGTCAGAAGGTTGCACCAAGAGGGTCAACCAAACCCCAGAGGATAATAGTCTCCACTTGATTGAGATCAAGTGCAGTCATTTTCCATTTTCAGTTAATTTCAAGTTAGACAGTTTAAGTTATAGAGATACTTGATTGCATTTCAAGTAAGTCGGTTGCACCAAGAGGGTCAACCAAAACAGAGGTTAATCGTCTCCACTTGAATAGAGATCAAGTGCAGTCATTTTCCATTTTCAGTTTCATTTTTAGTTTCAGAATACTTGATAAGAGGTCAAGTCAGAAGGTTGCGCCAAGACGGGCAACCGCCCCAGAGATTTATAGAAATACTTGATAGAGTTCAAGTCAGAGAGTTTTATTTGAAGTCAGAGAGATTTATTCCAAGTCAGAGAGATTTATTCCAAGTCAGAGAGATTTATTCCAAGTCAGAGAGATTTATTCCAAGTCATTTTTATTTCGAGTCCCAAGTCAGTGTTCAATGCAGTCAATTGAATTCAACCTTTTTTGATGTTCAAGAGAATTTAATTCAACCTTTTTTTTGTTGTAAAAGAGAATTAAATTCAACCTGAATTGACCCGTTTGTGTCTTTAGTTTAACTTTTTTTTTTTGTTTGTGAGAAGGAAATTGACCGATTTGTCTTTTCTTTTTCATGCATTGTTACATATATAAATATATAGTCATGTAATTTATTATTTGTAACAAAACCGTTTTTACAATTGTTTGTAATGACTTTGATAATCATTGTAATGTATACGTGATAATAATAGTTGTGTAATAATTAATTAATCAATCTTGTCCCAATGACTGCTTTTAAATTACTATGCTGAGGAACATGCCGTCCCTCCGTTTTGTTTCAACTTTTTTTAAATTTTTGTTCTAAGTAGTGTGACAAGCAATCTTTTTTTAAACAGCAAAGTGCTCACGAAAGACGTATTGTCAATTTCAAACTTATACCTCCTGCTTAGTCACTCAATTCCCCCGTATGATCGCACATACCCTAAATTTCAGTTGTTTGTTCTTTTTTGTCATTTAATTTTAATAAAACTTCTACACAATAAAACATATGTATTTATCATATGCAAACAAGTTTTCAGACCAAAATATCAAATAATTCAAATTCTATCAACATTTAACGAAAGAGTATGATTTTCTACTTAACATGCAAAAATTATTAAAACCTTTTTAATATTTTTTTTATATATAAAAATAATTTTTAATGTAAAATTTACCTGAGATTATTAAAAGAAAAGATGTTCGAAATGCTTCCCTTCCATTTCAATAACTTTTTTATTCTTGGTCGAAATTCATCTATGGCTCGATTTACTTTTATTTTTTTAGAATATTATAAAATTATATTTAGCTCGTTGAAATGCATAATTGATTTATATTTTAATTTGTAATTCTTAATTTTTTTAATTCGATTAATACTGAGTAATTGTCGTAGTCGAATTTAATTAATTGTGTGTCAAAATTCAATTTTAAAACCGTGAGATGTACTTTCATTAATTGTAAGTTCCTCTAAGTTCGTTTTTTTTAATTACCTAATACGTGTAACTGATTAATTATGTAAAATCGATAATCCTAATTGAATTTTATTACTTTTGACACATTCGAATTCATTTACGTTCCGTCCCTCCAGTCACTTTTACATTAAAACTCGTATGCAAACATCATCATCATAATACATAATAATTATTGCTTACTTTATATAAATCCTCGCTCATGCATTTATACAGTTAATTTAACAATCCTCTCAGCTAATCTGTCTCGAAATTATAAAATACACACTTTGTACCCAATAAACATAAATACACATTTGACCACAGGTCTATACATCATCCACTACGTAATTCGATTTGTACCTACAACAGTTAATAAAAATGCATGTATGCACACTATATACACTATATATACACAAACCTTATTCTAAAATCATTGGATATCACAAACTATTTCATAGCGTGTAAGTGCTAACTCTGCTATTTATATAGTCCTAAGCATTTTGCTTACTATATATAAATTTTGCTCAGCATTTATTCGGTTAATTTAAAAATCCTCTCAGCTAATCTAATTTGTCCTTCGAAATTGTAAGATACACACTTTGCACCTAATACACCCAAATACACACTAGACCACAGGTCTATACATCATCCATTACGTATTCGATTTTTTACCTACAATAGTCAATAAAATTAGTTTATCAATTGTACTATCATGGAAGCCTCGAAAAATCCATGAACTTTAAAATTTATGTTTTTCCCTTTTACCTATTCATTATGAATGTAATTTATCCACACAGAAAAAAATAAAAATTTGGTAAAAAATTATAACCGTATCATTGTTTGTCTAACTTAATTGTTTGTCTAAAATTAAAGTTTTAATCTTTGAATTTTTATATTTTATAATAGCCCTCTAAGCGAGTGTCATGTTAAAAATTTGGATACTCTGCATTGTACTCAACTACCTGAACTCGTTCTGTATAAAACTTGTATTGTAAAAAAGAATGTCGTCATCTAACTTGAATTACTTACGATGTTATTTTCTCAATTGTATTATATTGTATTATATTATTGTATTAATACCATTTTGGAGGGGGAAATACTGTAAAAAGTGAACAATGAACAATTCCTACACCATCATTATATGGATTCATTGTCTTCATGCAGTACTTATGTTCGTATACTTTTTATGTTCGAATGTCCATTTTTACATAAGAAACCAAAATCGCCTAAGCGAGTTTTGGATAGAATTTCGATTTATACTTCTTTATTCATTACTGTATTTCTCTAATTCATCTTTTCTAATAATTACTTATACACTATGACGTCATAAAATAACTATTCTCTTTACGTTTCCCATACTTTGTACACTGAATCACGTTCTTAGTATTTGGACATCTTCCGTATTCAATGTATGGTAAATTCTTTAGTAATAAGGTTGTGGTGTTATGTAGTATAAACATTATTATTCAACCATATTCATCCATACGTCGCGTTTTCCCGTCATTAATTCCCCTTGATCATTATCCTATATATATTTTATTAAATATTCATTTTTTACTCGTGTCAATTTGTGAAGCGCGAAACTTTGGGCCTTCGTTCGAAACGCATAAATACGTTCTCGTATTATTTTTTTCATTTTTATTTTTAACTATATCACCTCCCGCATTGAACTCAAAAATGCTGAGTTAAGTTATAAAATTCCACTCACTACGACAGAATCGAGCGCCTCAAAGATAAAATATCTCCGTTCGCTCTGATTTCAAATTCATGACATATTATAGCATATTATTTCGTAAATAAATTATCTCGTATGTGCCATGTACTTTGTATTATATTTCTAACATCTAAATTGTCTATTAATATGAAACACTGTAAAAAAACAAAACAAAGTTATAGTAACTGTTTAATTGTAATTAACTGTAATACTTTAATATAACGTAATGTACTTTAATGAAACTATAATTAATAATAACTTGCAATGTACTTCAATGAAACTGTAATTAAATGTAATCATTTAATTTGTAATGTAAGAATGTACTTTAATAGAACTGTAATGGACAATCATAAGCGTATGTGAAGTAATCCATAATTGTAATCGTAATTGTAATGAACCAAAATTAATACGTACTCAGTCGTGTACTTAATTTGTACTTATGTGTACTATTACGAATGATATCGCCTTCATAAATGTAGACTCGGCGAAAAATACGATTAGTTTTTATTTTTATTTTTTTTTTTATTTTTAGTTGAAATTTTTCAAACCATCTGATCATGTGTTTAAAAGGGGGAAACTTAACCTTCGACTGTCTTCCCCCCCAAACATTTAAGTTTATATTATACATGTATTTGTAAAAAAAAAGCACTTCTTCATTGGACTTCTTCATTAGACTTCTTGATTAAGTCACTTCATATTAGCACTTCATTAGGACTCCCTTGTTAGCAGCCTTGCTGCGGGGAGGGGGCAGAGGCCCCTTGCCTTCTTAATGTTTTTAGATTCCGGACTGAGCCATGGTCGAAAGAGGTCGAACCTCTACCCCTGTAAATTCAGAGCAGTACCTGTATATTTTTAAGAAGTAAATTACCGTAAGAGAAACTTTTTTATTTTTCCCTTCGAGCCGTGCTCTCTTCAGAACTTAGTCAGAAAAGTCGATAATTTTAGTATCAGAGAAAGTATCAGAGTATTATGAAAAGAGAAGAATTAAAAATTGGCGACCCTTTGCCCAAATTAAGAGACAACCCAAGCACCATAGAAGATATTGGCATTGCAGTCTGGCGAGTCTGTAGCCAAGAGTTTAACAGAGTGGCGACCGAAAAGAATTAGAATGTTATAGAAGAAATATCGGTTGCTTGCCTCCTAACTAGAACTCCCGTCGACTTCGAACCGACTCAGGGCCATAAAAGGGGGGTTAACATATACATACATACATACATATACATACATACGCATATAACTGCAATGACCGCGCAGTATATAAATGAATAGAAACGACATAAGTGTTAAGGAACGTTTCTGCACACGAGGAGGAGAGATAACGAACAATGAAAATGAGGCGAACCGCCCGGGAATCGAACCCAGGGCCTTCCAATTGCCGGTTGGATGCTCTACCATTATGCTACGGACCTCACTCAATCACAATCGAAATTCTCCCACATAGGGCAGAAACCAATGCCCTGAGAGGGCACCCTCGCAAATCGTGAATATGCGCATATAACTGCAATGACCGCGCAGTATATAAATGAATAGAAACGACATAAGTGTTAAGGAACGTTTCTGCACACGAGGAGGAGAGATAACGAACAATGAAAAATGAGGCGAACCGCCCGGGAATCGACCCAGGGCCTTCCAATTGCCGGTTGGATGCTCTACCATTATGCTACGGACCTCACTCAATCACAAATCGAAATTCTCCCACATACATACATATATATACATACATATATATATACATACATATATATATACACATACATATATATATATACATACATACATATATATATATACATACATATATATATATACATACATACATATACATACATACATATATATATATATATATACATACGTATATATATATATATACATACATACATGTGTGTATATATATAATGTATATATATGTATATATATATATATATATATATATATATATATATACAAGATGTGTCTTTACAATTTTTTTTCGTTCATTTTATTAATTCTTTCGATTTTGAGAAATCTATACACACACGCACAATTATATTAAATAATAAATAAATTGGAAAAAGCACATTCACTTTGTTCTAAATACTTTTTACAATCCTTTCTCATGTTTCAAAACAGAAAAAATATCATTACATTCTTCTTTAATATATATATATATATATATATATATATATATATAGTATATATATATATATATATATACACCCACACACATATATATATATATATATCAGTTAAACAATAAACAACGAAAGAATTAATTTTTTAACTAACTTCGCCTAAAGGTCTATTTACTTTTGTTACTCCTGTATATATAAACCATTTCATTTTCATGTCATTTCAGTTCATTTCACTCATTCCTTCTTCGAAATCGTCTGAACACAAAGTTCCATTTGACCTACTTTCGTACTTTCTCTCGACAAAACCTTCACCTGACTCCAAATGTTAATAGTATTACGCTTATTACTACTCAAGTTAAAAACATGATTTATACTAAAGGCGAGAGAGTGAGATAGAGATAGAGAGAGAGAGTGAGAGAGAGAGATAGAGAGAACGACACACACACACACACAAACACACACACACACATGTTGTACTATTTAAATAACATAGGAAGGAAGGAATACAAAAATATTTATAATCTTTATTATAAAAGCCTCTCAAGTACATTAGTGATAATAATTAACTCCTCGCCGAATTGTTCATTTTGACAAAGATCAACTTTTCATTCCACCTTAGACCTACAGTTTAAAGTGGAATCGCTGCAGCGACTGAAATGTCATAGACCGATCTTTCAACCTTCACCCATCGTCTTAAACACTAGGATACCTAGGGTACCCATTTATCTACCAACCCAAGCAGACACTCAATAATTAAACAATCACGCTCCTACGCGATAAGTTATCAGCTGAGCGACTCTGGTGAAGATATTCCGATAAAGACATGCATCCGAAAAATTGAGGCTCAATTAGTATGGCTTCAAAATAATAAATATTGTTGTGATCATGTTGCGGGGGTATATTGGCAGCCGAAAATTGAGACTCAATTAGTATGGCCGCAAAATAATAAAATATTGCTGTGATCAATGTTGCATAAAGGGGTGGGTTGGGAAAAACCAAGTATGGATGCAAATATATGTTGTGGTAGAGACAGCAAGGGGTAATACGAGCACTAAATCTACGGAGAGAATATAGGAATGTTGGGAAAGCTGAGTTTAGTATGGGTGCAAAACATAGTAATGCACAAAAATCTTCTAGATTTGATATTTGTGTCACAAGGTAATACTGTGCTGTTAATGTCAGAGTAATAAAGAGTAGCGGCGCTAATTTTGTTTCCTGTGATACTGAGCTGAGCCACTCTGATGAATATATTCCTATAACGATATGGCCGCAAAATAATAAAATATTGTTGTGAGGGTTATTGCATAAATGGGAGGGTTGTGGAAAACCAAGTATGGATGCATATATTGTCGTGGTAAAGATTTGCAAGGGGTAATACGAGCTTTAAATCTACGGAGAGAATATAAAGATGCTATTAGTCGCCCAAAGCATGGACCCGTTATATCGGTGTTACGATTGGTACACAAACTTATCATAGCCCTGCCCAGTTAGAGTAACAACCAATCATTACGAACCGACTCTTAATCTTTTGGGGCGGAGCTTGGTGGTTGTGCATTTGAAAGGAAATATTTCCAGGTGGGAGTAACGGTAGTTATTTTCGCTAGTGAATAAACATTCCCTCTGCCATTGATTAAACATTCCCTCCGCCATGAATCAAGAAATTTATAGTTTACCGGATTTATATCAAGGTGGTGACATTGTATCATTGTCTACAATTAATCTTTTTAACGCGATTGACCGGGATGGATTATTTCCAACGCAAACCGTTGATGATATTTGCAATGACGCTCCTTACGATCCATAGTAATGTAAGTGTCTATAACTTTATTTTTTGGAGTCATTCACAAACTGCCAAAAAGAGGATTATTTCATATACATGGAGGGATGTAGTATCTCGTCAAATACTTCATTTAGGTATCGGCAATTATGCTAAAATCGAGTCATTGAATTTTTTATAGCAATCTTTTGCATGTTTTTTGTATAAATGTTATTCCGAATTACCTCTTAAATGAACTTCTCTGAGCGATTCAAAGATATCTTCACATAATGGGGTCTGTCTAACAGAATGTTTACTCTGTATATGTTTTTATTAAAATAGATTCAGTATGAACATTATTCTTTCTCCTTTAAGGTCCGATGAGGATTTGTCACGCGTTATACAATCTTTTAAGAAACTCGTGTCATGGATCTGAATACGGAGGATTTACCGGACAGTTAGCCCGACGATTGTCACATCATTAACGAAATAATGTAAGTGTTTTTTTGTTTCGATCTCTTTTGGGGGGAAGACACCTTGTATTTTCATCAATTTATTAAATGAAAGAAATCAGTGCGATAACCATCTTAAACTACAGAATATACAAATTAACGTTACAAATTATATATATATACACGAACAAAACATCATACTATACAACGAGTACGCACAATTGGAAAACGGCTTTTTATCTGTCTGCATACAATTTCATTGTTTCGTTGAGTGTGACACAGGTCGAATAATTTTTTAAAATTTATATATTCTTTACCACGTGACATATACATGAGAAATGAAATGCAGTATATTCCACAAGTATTACTAAAATATCCTTGTAATCGGCATGGGTTACATACAACTTCGGTGATATGTAACTGATCGAGAAACTTTACAATAACAGGGTCACTCCAGGGTTGAGTACCGAGTGAATCAAAATAGTACAGGCGGTGCCTACTTTTAAAATAGATTGCAAACCAATGAATCCCTTCATTACCAATGACATCTGTGTTCACAATAAGACTACCGCATTCTCGCGTAGTTGGCAAATTCAATGTTTCATTCTTCGCAAACACCCCGATAAATTTCGAACGTGTGATTCGTTCACTATTCATTTCTCTCTGAAGTGTATTCGCATCCATTTAAAAAGTCAGTGATAACACCCCTAAATCTACTTCTATTAGGGCTTGCGACTCGATGTATACTGGTACACTAAAAGGCGCGTCTATAGGCTTGGTGAATTCCAACCTCACTGAGATGTTGCCGCTCTGTTGTGGACTTAAATGCGTTTTTACGCTAGCAGATAAGTCAGGTGTAATGTCAAACGGATAAAGGTTAAATTGATCAATGAATTCTTTCTGCTTTACCCCATTACCGAGCTCATCACAATCACTTGCAATATGGGCCAGATTAATATAGGCTCTCGCGAAAAGAGGTAACACAGCGTCTGATGAATAGTCCGTATCCAATGTTCCGCCCAACGCAATGCCATTAACATATAGAGTTATATATTTAAGTCCGAAATTCTCGAATTTAAAGGCGCTCTTTTTATTTTTTCCATTCACCGAAGCATGGTTCTGCATTCTGATTAATATCCTTTTAGGAAGATTCCCCAGGGCGATGTTTTCTATCTGTTTCGAAGCCAACCCTGCAGGCACCGTATATAGTTTGATTTGTACTCCGTTAACAGGGTATTTCACTGTAGCGTTTAGTAAATTTTTCTCAATTTCTAGTTGTTTTGGTGAACTTAATTTCACTCGCCGAACGCGGAGGTATGTCTCCATAATGTGAACCACAACGGGTTTTGCTCCCTCTTCTTGATCAGAATCCAGATTTAAGCAGTGCTCAGAACTCGTGCGGGTGAGCTTTATTTTCATAACCACCCTATTCACAAGCAACTTCTCCTGGAATGTGAAATCTGTATGTAGACAACCAAAACACTTCTTTTCAGAATTTTTAAATTTGTCCTTTATACTACTTTCGTCTTTAGTTTGATAATATCCTTTGGCACTTAAAAAGGTAGCCTTCTCTTCTTTTGAAAAGTTGAGGACATTTTCCAGATAGGATCGTAGGTGATAGTACCCCGTGTCTGCTGATATGTTGACCTGATTTAAATATACGTCACACTGGTTGAATATGGAGTGCAGAAAGTTTGTTTCAGGGTATACAGCATATTTGTCATCGCAGTCCGTTCCATCAGAATGGGCTATACGTACTTTAGCGTACATGTGCACACAGATTGGATAAAAAAAGTAAGGGCCTGAGCTGGGTATCACGAATTCTATAGGAGCACTCGGGGAACTAATTGTGTTTAAAGGGTTAATTGTAATAAAGTCACTGTGTTCAATAGAAACTTGAGGTGGGGGCAGCTCAAAGAGGGATGGATGAAGCGTGCCATGACGAGTTAGAAATAGTGCCTCCTCTCTCGACAAGTAGTAAACAAACTATGATTCATGAGATCAATGTTCTTAGCTTATATCAGTCAAAAAAATGGTCAACCATAGGTTTCACTCGCTTAGAACACTTCTTTTTTGATATCCTTTTACGTTTAATGCCACGTGGTGGTAATCCCTTCTTCCGGTCAGCCTCTTCTTCTTCCCACCACCACGCATTTTTCTCTTTGCATCTTTGATGATTTCGTCCCGTGTACGTTTTAAATGTTTTTTTAGAGCTTCTTTAGGTTTAGCCCCAGCCAATATGTCTTCTGCAGTGTTAAGACCTGATTGTAGCGCTTTCCTTCCGAGGTATCTGGCACCCTTCAGCAAAGGAACAGCCGTACGTAGTATGGTTGAAAAAATGGACCCAAGTCCACTACCACGCTGGTATCTCACCCCTCGATAGACGGTGAAAGGCTTTCTGTCCATTATAACTCAGTGCGTCGAAAGTGCAGCTTCACTGTTAAGCTCCCGTCACCGAATGGGAAATTTTTACCCTCAATCGTTCTTATATATATTGAGATATTGGTTATTAGATTAGTTGCGACATTCACATAATGGGGTCTGTCATATGTAATACTCAAACTCCTTCCTCTATGGTTGGGAATGTGAGCATGCGCAGCAGGCGTGCCTGGGTATCCCAACAAACTGGTGCTCCACTATATTGCTGTAAATATAGCACATGTCTGGGGGCTGAGAGCTTTCATCCAATTTCTCCATCTTCAATTGATACATTAAGCTGGACAAGTCATGCTGTGCCTCGTGAAAGGTATCTCTTTGGAAGGCTGATCGATATCGCCCCTCGGTTATAATTTTGAACACTCTTCCGTCTTTAATATTTCTGTTAACCTTTGATTTTAGGATTAGAGTATGTGCAGGGTTTCCTTTGTTTACGATTTCGTATAATAAATCATTCGTAAGATTTGAGTTTTTTAAACTTACGTTTAAGTCTCTCACAACATCCTCAGCCGAACCATAACGGCCCGGCCCTAGTGTTACTTCTGTACTGTAAACCGTGCAACCTTAGTCCGGGCGATACGTATAGTTTCATCCCGAGTTACCCGGCTTTTGCACACTCATTACAGTCTCTAAGAATCGTAAAAACGGTATCTTTATAATCAATATTTAAAAAGAGGGTGTCCAGCTGAATTTCACATATCCCCACCTCATACGAATCACGACCCAATTCAATGGGTCCGTGGAGCTCTGTTACAAAGTTGGCTAGTGTGTTGTTAGGGTGTACAGACAGGGACGAGGAGGACGGGAGTGTGACGTAGAAATGGTTAGGAGCCATGTTGCATACTATTTAAGCTTCATTATTGCATCAGCTTTTATATAGGTGTTGAAGCTTTCTGGGTACCCTAGCCATTTCACCAGGTACATTTTTCTCTTTCCTGAACCTTTGCTTCCTAAAATTTTCAATTTTAAACACATTTTTTCCTAAATTAAATGCCACTTTCTGCAACTCCTCGCGGTAAAAGCCTCCTGATTTCTTCCCCATTCAAATCTTCAACGTAATACATCATTATCTCACCTTTAGGTCTCATAGCCCTAACTTTAAAAATCTCACGTGTCCATCCTTGCTCAAATCCCTTCGCGAATTTATTTCCCGAACGCGACAGCCTTACATAATCATTGATTTTGAAACGCGCAGAGTGTGGTGGTGCCATCTCTTCTCACCTCTGGGCGTACCTCTTTCTAAAACTTCGTTAGGTGTTGTCCCAATCGTGCGATGGTGTGAGCGGTTGTAGGATGAGGCCAATGATTCCAGAATGTCTAGAAATCTGTATGTGTTTTTATGTGTAAAATAGCGGTGCATGCGTTCCTTTATGGTACGTTGAACTCTTTCAGCTAAAGAAGCCTTATGTATAGAATTGGTAGTGTAATAGCTGATATTAAACTCTGTCAACATGTTCTGAAAAGCACGGCCTATAAATTCCTTCCCCATATCCGTACAAAAATAGCCAGGAACCCTGTTTTCTTTTAACATCAGCGTTTTGGTGGCTTTAGCAACTGTTTCAGGTGATTTATTTTTCAGAGGAATTAGCCACAGATATCTAGAGAATACATCTATTATGAATAGAATGTAGCGGTAACCATCGTTATACACAGAATATCTTTGCATGTCTGTTAAATCTGCTTGCCAAATAGAGTCAATCGATGCAGCTGTTGTCTTGGCTGTTTTAAACCTTTTTCTCACAGGCTTATGAAGTGTATAAGCGTCCTGCTCCCGCAAAATTCTCTCAACATCTTTTTCCCTACTCCGTAAACACTTCTGTACAATCTATCTACCCCTCCGTAGGAGGCTGGGTTAGAAATGTCATAATAACGTCGTCTTAATATGTTAGCCATTTGCGTATTTTAGAGGCACGTGGGTAGGGTTGACCGTTGTTTAACCTCTCCTTTCTCCTCTTCAAAGATGTTACCGCCGGGGGTGATGGCGTCTTCAATTGTGTCACATGCGTCGCATGTTCCAGGTCTTTTATCCTGTTCAGATTTCCTATCAATGTTGTGGGGACATTTATTTGTTGTAGTCTTGCTTTAATATGCTTCCATCCTGATGGCGAGGGCATCTCCCACTTTCTCACCAGATCATGGACAATGTCTACGATATTCGATCCCTGTACCTTTGATCTTTCCACAATGATCTCGCCTGTATCGGTCCATAGTATGGCTGGGTCCTTCCTCATTCAATAGATTATAAAGACTTAAACCTTTATTCCTCAATGTATGTTGGAGGGATGCTTTTTAATACATGCTCGATGTTCTGTGTGACCGACCCCTTAATCTTTGGTTGGTCAGCTGTATCGTCAGGCACAGGTCCTATGTCACCATATCCATCGTTCTCCGTGCTGTGCCTAATAGCCACGGGAATCTCTGTCGGGTTCTTATAATTTTCGTATTCGTGAAGAAATTTCTGCAGAGCTTCTTGGTATAACATTCTTTTCTCATCAGGTGTTTTGCCACTCTTTAATAGGGCTAGCAATTCGCTTTCCATTCTTTTAAGTCTGCTTTTACGGGGATCTAGATCCGTGTCTGGATTCCTTTGCAGTGAAGTGTACACCTCGTGTAATCACTACCACTTTCTTCATTATATTAATCTAGTCAGTAAAGGACCCAAAACTGAAAATAAGATGGGGAGGAATGACCCTCCTCTTTGTACAATAATTCGTTTTTTCTTCCCTACAGTTTGACTTTTACGAGCGAGTGCACGTATTATGTTCTTGTAACGGCGTAGGCGAGCCTTCTGAGGTGGTTTCATTGATACATTGCAATTTATAACGTTAAGACAGATTTCACAGATGCATTTTAAAAAGTCGGAGTCGATATTTTTAATAAACTGTTGCATTGCCCGGGGCAGTCGATGATAGATTTTTATTAATTCACTGTATTTCTTTAGCCTCTTTGTCATTCTGGAATATACACCGTTTCAGGCTCGTTTGGAAATATATTCGTTCTTAGAAGCACCCTAAACGTGTTTCGCGGATGAAGGTCGCAAAGCAAATATCCGTAACGCGTGCTTGTAGCTTCTTTATAAACTTCCAAAAACTCCTTACGCTGATTCGGGAACATTTGATTGGCTAATACCCCAATTTGTGATACATCTCTACGTTGCGCGAATAAGACTAGATATTGTGTATTTAACGACACATCGCATGTATCTATTTTTGAAAAATAGATTCTGATTGATGAAGAACACGCTTATGTTAAGATGGTGGAGAATACTGTAAATGTCTCGGCAAACGTTTTATCCATCTCCAACATGAGATCGTCAATTACAATGACTGTATGTTCATTTCCCTTTAACGAATTAACATCATATACACCTTTGTGGAACAAAATATCATCTTGGTACTCGTTGAACACTGATTGATACGTCGAATAGCACCATATAACTTTATGCACAAATTTTGAGAACATCTCTCCCTTTTCTTTAATGATTTTAAGCATAAACACAGTTTTACCACATCCTGTAGGTCCAGATATAATACATGTGGATGGGCTCGTGAACCTGAATTTTTCTATAGAAGCCATTTCTAACACGTCACACTCTAAGTGGGTCATTTACAAAATATAATAAATATTTAAGTGACGACCCTTATATTCTACAGTCTTGCTTTTCGCTTCTCCCACAGAACCGTGAATGACGATGAGGTACAACATAATCTTTGATGTGTCTATTGTTAACTTATTTATTACACGTATTTGTAAATATATATACCTTGAATATAATCTTTGATGTGTCTATTGTTAACTTATTTATTACACGTATTTGTAAATATATATACACCTTGAATATTTCGTTTATTAAATAAATCGTGTTTCAATTAGCGTTTCAATTTCTCCTTGTGTGTGTGTGTGTGTGTGTGTGTGTGTGACACAGGAGAAAGTTCTAAGCTCCGCCCGCTGTAAGACCAGCAACGTGAGTCATGCTACTACCTGGGCTTCCCTGCGTGCTCAGTTGATCGCAGTAAGCCCTGGACATCAGACGTGTATTCTCCCGCGTAGACAGAAAATAGTAATGGCTACCTTTAATATTGCTTGTTCACGTTTATGAAATGGTATTCTGCAAAGTGTCAAGATGTGGTGGATACTGAAAAACTCCCTATTCCCCCTCCTTTGATGCTTTTAAGGCTACATTGAATCGTGCGAAGGAGCAAGATGTACAAATACTCTATGGCTATTCTGGTGAGAGCATTGTAGGATTTCGTGGGACAAGTGATGTGTTGAACTATGTTGTAGGACTAAACTTTATAAAAGCTTACATATACCGTGAAATAAAAGAAACAACACGTGCAGAAGAGAAACAACGGTTATGGATAGTGAGTCTTGTTGATGAGTGGTGACAAGCGTTATTATGTCATGTTGCATCATACCGAGTACTCGTACCCTGCGACTGAAAATGTAAATCTCGTCATCATGGAGAATCTTAAGTATTTTTATCACTATATTAATATATATCATGACGAAGTTTGTAGTGAGGTTGTGGCTAATGCCCTGTGTGAGTTTTAACATAACAGACTTTGAGATGAGTATCGCTTGTTAAACAAAAAGGAAAAATATGGGCATATGTTCCTCTCAAATAGTGCGCCGGAATGTGAAGATGTTTAGTTTGTGGAAATGATGTGTGGTGAGTGGTAAAACATTAAAACCGTTATAAAATGTGTTAGTTCGTGAAAATTACCCTGAAGGAAAATGCCTGGTGCGTATTCGGGGGTGGGAGTGATAAAACATTAAAACCGATATTCTTCCTGTATCGGAAAATTTCTCAAAACACCTGCCCAATATAATGGGATACAACGATTCATGTTGGATCAGCGCCGTACACGTTGCATGTGCCTCATCGTTATCTTAGAGCTTGAGTCGAGTGGACGTGCGCTCCTCGAATACGATGGAACTTCCTTTGAGCAGCATTCTCAACGCCGTGTGCGATGTGTCAGTGACGAAGTCGTTGCGCGTGTTCAGGCGTAAATCCGGTGTCGTTAATTATGCACTGGAAACAGAATGTTGTTTATTTAAGTGTCGAGGAGATGAATAGAATCTTCGTGATAGTTGAGAAGTGGAGTGAAGATCGTTATAAAATTCTTACAGGTGTAGGTACAAGAAGAGAGCAGATTAGTGACACCCCCTCATACGCCGTTGTATGTACGTTATAAATAACGATCGGCCATACATTGATATACGACTGATGTGGAAGAATGCTTCTGATAATAACGCTTCTTGTCCCTACGCGAAACCGTTTCATCCTGGACAGAATGTTTGAAATCGTCGGATTCCGCAAGCTGAAGTCTATATTAGACGCGCGTGCTACGGATATGCTTTATTTTGATACGGTTCCTGAATACGCATACACAGCTTTGCTCGATGGGTTTACTGAGTGTAGGGTTGAACAAGGTGAGAATGGTCTAGAGCTGGACGTTTATTTAAAAAGTTTAGACTCTTTGAAATATCATGAACTTTGGTACGAAGCACTTGATCGGTACAGGGCTGAGCTCACCTACACCGTTCACCCTGAAGAACTATTTCTTTATATAACGAGCAGCTGTCGTAACGACTTAGATTATTTCAACTGTCGCTATGCAATGTGAAGAAGAGTTCACGATTGAAAAGCTCGGGTCGGTAGAAATAAACCCTCGATTGGAAAGGCGTGTTTATAAACTTGTATTTGACGCTGTGGCTAACGATGAACTCTTTGTGTGATTGTATTCTAGACGTATTTAAAGATAACTTACCAACCGGTTGTAAAGTGGGCACAAAAATAGTACTGAACGATATGAAGGCCCTTTATATAGAATATAGGTATCCCTATACCGTAAGCGGTGAAATATTATTAAACCGCGTATACTGCGTAATGCAGAGCAATAACGATGTAATTGTAGATTCGATTAAGTGAGAGTTTAGTGTTTTGAAAAAAAAGTGGAATGTATTTATATATTTAACATAATTGTGGGTGTGTGTATATATATATATATATATTTCGCCTGTACTGCTATATTGATGGCTATCGTTTTGTATTTCTTATTTTTATTTTGTGCGGTAGAAGATAAAGTGCATGTATTTATTTATTTAACTAATTGTTGTGTGTGGTATATTTCTGCTATATTGATGGTTATATTATTTCTTATTTTTTGTTTTTTGATCATTCCAATGTGTATTTATTTTCTATATACTTACAATATTTAATAAACAGAATGATGTAATGTTTTTTAATTCTTTTGGTTGTAAACAATTATACCAAATGCTGGTTACGCCTTCTAACCTACTGACGGATTTCTAAGACAACTGCTAAGAATTAATTAAATAAATGGTACAATCTGGCAACTCAACCTAATAATGTGTACCTGAACAATTAAAAACACTATTTGGCATCTCGTGTGAAATAAAATAAATGGTGGTATCTAGCAACTCACCCTAATACTGTATACCTAAACATTAAATAAAAAGTGGTATCTGACAACTCAACCTGTACGCCATTTACGCCTTCTAAGCCAACTGGCTGATTAGGGGCCTATAAGAGGACGGCAGGTCAGCTAAAGTGTTAATATGCACTTGGCTCCTGCCAGGTGAACATCTCTCTTCCCTTCTCTCCTCCTCATGTCTTTCTCTTGGGGGATAACGCCGCCTCCAAGTTTCATGACCCCTTGTTGCACCTGCAGCATTCCCCCACCCCCCTTCATTGCATACCCCTGCCCCTTTGCAACTTTGATCATTATCTCTGCAACATCTCTGCACTCGTCCATTTTGCGTCCTCACTACTAGGCTCTATCACAGATGCGAGACAATTCCGTACCAGGGCCAGACATATGGAGTGCCACATTTATGAAGAAATGTAAATTGAGTATTGCCAAACTGCTGTACTTACTATAGAGAAAATCACTCGACACAGGACAAATTCCACTGCCATTAAAGAACGCGAACATTGCCCCTTTATTCAAAGGTGATAACAGAGCAATGCCCAAGAATTATCGTCCTGTAGTTCACATCTCACACCTTATAAAGTGCTTTGAACGTATAATTAGAAGGGAAACCACCTACTACCTACAAGAAAAGAATTTATACAATAGGGCAGAGCGTTTTTACTTTTTTCGATTTTCGTTTTGTAATAGCGCGAAAAAGTGGCTCTTCCACGTCAAAAGTGAGTGTAAAATCTCAGGGATCTGCAATAATATTTTCTGCCTCCGCATGCGCGTTGAAAATCCAAAAAATGCGCCAAAATATTTTTTCAATATTTTCTTATAGTTTTAATTTTCATCTTACTTTCTTGTAATAGCGAGGAAAAGCATCCTAAAGGTTTATTTTAGACTAGTTTTAAATATTTCTGTCCTGCGATAATTTCTTCTGCCACCGCAAACGTTCCAAAATATGAAAAAATCCGCATAAATCACGTATTTTGCGTATTCAGCCTATACGCTAATAAATTCACTTTGTACGTCATGTAGTACTCCCACATCGTTCTAGAAGCTTCCTCACAGCCTGGTATGGTGTGTTGCTCGTCATTGCCATATACGGCAATAAGTCAATGAGTGATGACTGATGAGTCATGACTCACAACACTCTACCAGACCTTCTTGCTCTCACTTCCCCGCAGTGTTGTGCTAGCTACGTTTCGGGTAAGATGTGGATTGTGTTGCTCTTGCTGTTAATACATCTTTGGAACACAACACGCATATGTGGACATATACTTCATATTTTAGTGCATAATAATACGTTGGTGTAATATACAAAACTTCTGCAGAATAATGCAAGAATATTTTACGTTTTAGGAGTAATTTCTTAATTTTTATATTAATTACTGTGTTTTTTACAATGTCAGTACCAGCTCAAGCAAAAAGAACTTCTTCAAGTTGCCCTATATTTGGGGCTACAGTTGATCTAGACAAGAGGTGCCTTCCAACCTATAAGGACGTCATGAAATATTTTCATCAAATAAAGTTGAATCTGAAGACATCGAAGAACGAGCCTACAGTTGCAGAAATTTCGGGTGTTCTCTCAAAAACTCTCGAAGATTTGTGGAAAACAGCCTCTATTCCTACTGTTTCTCATAACCGTGTCGTTCAAATGATTAAAAATTACTATGAAAAATTTCAAAACCTTCTAAAGTCAATAAAAGGGAACAAGATAGTGACTCCTGACTCACTCAAAATTAAATTACAAACACTTCAAAATGAGGCAAAAAACAAATTGTTTGACATCAGTGTTTGCAAATGTGAAAATTTTGATAAGTGTTCATGTGAAAACCATCTCAAGGTTCCAGCAATTGAACAAGACTTCCTTAAAGATCAGAGAACAACAAGAAAATTGGCAATAGGCTCTCTTGATGTTTCACAAACTCGTAAAGATCTAGCAACTATTGCTAGAAGACAACAGAGAATGAAACAGTATGAACCAAAACCATCTACCAGTAAAGGACAATCAACTGAAACACTGTCATCAACATCAAGTGAAACAGAAGGAACGGATTCTGATTATGAACCGACACAGAATCATATCGATGGAACAATCTCATCATGGAACAGTCTCATCATTGGCTACAGCTTGTGACAAAACTGGTGTGTCAGACAGGTCTGCTGCTATAATTGCTTCGGCTATTCTTGAAGACGTGGGAATTATGAACGAAAAAGATTTAAGTTCAGTAATAGACAGATGCAAAGTAAGGAGAGCTAGAAAAAGAGAGATCTATCATTCAAAAGAGAGATTACGAAGAAGAAACTATGGAGAGTATCTATTTCGATGGAAATAGTATAGAAATAGTTGATCGTGTTATTCAGAGAAATTCCTATTTTTCTCATCCTGAGAATGTTCTCCTTACTATGATTCACGATGAAGCAAAACATATAAGAGAATTAGGATGGAGGAGAATCCTTAAAGCAAGAGATTCTGAGTCAGCCGCAGTGAGAGTGTTTAAATTGCCCACGTTGAACTTTCAGTGCAGTGAGTACTACAACCTGATTAACTGGCAAACTTGTGAGCTGTCAGAGCCTCCTCTGACAAAAGTTCTATCACGCTCCGACATCCTGAACTATATCTCATCAGGAGATGTACCTGATTTCATCCCACGCTTTCCTTGCCACACCCAAGCGGTTGAACGGCATATAAAGCTGATAACAGAGGCTTCAACTGCAGTATGCGGCTCAGAGGCAAGGGATGGATTTATCAGAGCAAGATTAGAATCCAGAAAGAAAATGCCAAGAATGGAAACAAAAAGTGACTACAGTGTGTAACTAGCCTAAGTCCGATAATGGTCGGGTGGTTGGGTCGGGCAGGGAGGAACTCGAAATGCAGCCACCTCCACGTCGTGAGTTCTGGGTTATTTTGTCAATATAGTACATTCAATATTGACGAAATAAGCGAGGAGCTGCATGCATATTACATAATAAGTCATCAAAAATAAACCAAACATATGCAAAGTAAACTGCATTGGTGGACCTAAATTATTTAATTGCTCAAATATATAAACTTCTTAAATTACTAAAATATGATATAATGAATTGTTAATTGCATTACTTAATACACAATTAACGAATAAACTGTGGTGTAGGGCCGAAGTTGACCATAATACCGTCATTAAAAAATACGCTATTTATGTAAATTTTCCCGTATTTTGGAACGTTTGCGGAGGCGGAAGAAATTATCGCAGGACAAAAATATTTAAAACTAGTCTAAAATAAACCTTTAGAATGCTTTTCCTCGCTATTACAAGAAGGCAAGATGAAAATTAAAACTAAGAAAATATTGAAAAAATGTGTATTTTGGCGCATTTTTTGGATTTTCAACGTGCGTGCGGAGGCAGAAGATATTATTGCAGATCTCTGAGATTTTACACACTCACTTTTGACGTGGAAAAGCCACTTTTCCGCGCTATTACAAAACGAAAATCGAAAATAGTGTAAAAACGCTCCTCCCTATTATACAACCCAAATCAAAATGGTTTCAGGGCTGAAAGATCATGCCTATCACAGCTATTAGACCACCAGGAGAAAATATTGGAAACACTGTCGAGTACAAAATATAGATGTAATCTATACTGACTTTGCTAAAGCCTTCGACAAATGTGACCATGGAATTATAGCACTTAATTTAAGAATACAGAATTACTGGAAAGCTGGGAAGGTGGATATTTAATTTCTTGACCCAAATAACACAAAGTGGTGGTAAATGGAGTCAAATCGGAAGACTCGGAAGTAGAGAGCTCTGTCCCACAAGGGACAGTACTAGCTCCCTTGCTGTTCATAATAATGATTGCAGATATTGATGCAGATAGCCATGACAGTATTGTGTCATGTTACGCAGATGACACAAAGATATGTAAGGAAATATTGAACGAAGGTGACATAGAAAGATTACAAAATGATATTGAAACATTATTCCAGTGGAAGAAAACAACAATATGAAGTTCAACGAAGTAAAATTCCAACTTCTAAGATATGGAAATTACAAAGAGCTACAGAAAAAAGGGTACAAAACTCTGCAAGCCAAACAGATAACACCAAATACACAAGTCAGGGATCTTGGAGTAATAATGTCGTCGGATGGAGAATTGAGAGAGCACTATAACATCAAAATTACAACTGCTAGAAAAATAATAGGAATCATCTGGAGGAGCAGCAGAAAAGCAAACATCATACTCAAATTATGGAAGAGTCTAGTCCTACCAATAATTGAGTATTGCTGAGTACGGGGCTCCAATAAACCTTAGCTCCCCCGCCCATGGCCTAAACCATTAGAGGTACAGTAAAACTAAACATACCTTACAAAAGAGAATTTAATCATGCATTTAATGAGAAACAATTAAAACTTGGTGTTCCCACCATTGGCTTCCAAGACAGCCTGAATTCGCTTTGGGTAGCTTGCCAAAAGTGACGTGAATAGATCTTGATCGTTACGCAAATTTGCTAAAACAGTTTCAATGTGTTGCGTCATTGTATCCTTCGAAAATCGATTTGCTGCAGGTTCTTGAAACAAGAAACATTCAACCTTGTCCTTTATAACTGATCCAATGTGTTCACAGACGTTCAGGTCAGGAGATTTTCCTGGCTATTCTTCATTTCCAAAGAAATCGATCTCATGGCTCCGCAACAACTGTTGAGTGGCTAATGCCTTAAAGCAGGGGGCCTTATCTTGCAGAAGTGTGACCTGATCGACAGCCATAACATTGTTTAGGTTTCTTAGAAAAGGAATGACATGCTGGGATAGAATATCACGAAAATACTGTCCATCCCAACTCTGACCATTTGGCTTCAGCATCCACATGAGCTTCTTTGCAGTGAACAAAACAAACACACCAACACAATCTGGACTTTTTACTAATTCGCGATAATGTTCATTGTCATCGATTTCATCTGGTATTGTGGCCCACACTCGATCATTTTGGTAGTTAGGCCGACGTGTTACGTAAAAAAAAAATTCATCGGAGACAACTAAATGCATGAAATCATTCACATCCCAATCTTCAAGATAATGGGCAAACCACATTCTGTCATCGATGTTAAGTTGAGTTTTTCTTGGCTTAGGAAGTTCATACCAAGGCTTTAAACCTTGCTTATGACGGTACAGTCGAATGATCTCACCACTAACGATCTTTCCTCTCAACACTTCGATCTCTCTAGAAAGTTTAGCACAGCTGTTTTTCCGCTTACGCGTACCGCTTTCAATGATATCCTTTGTTTTCTGAGAGAGAGGCAAATTTGGGCGCCCAGATTTGGTTGTACCCATTTTACATTCATCCAAAGTTTTATTCCAATTTCTTTTGACGAAGTCCTCACTTCTTCGCAACTTTTTGGCAACCCATGAACGTGTTATAAAGGTGGCTCCAGCATCACGAGCTTCCCGAAATGTTTTTGCTCGTATGCGATCTATTACACGTTGCCTCTCCGAATCACCAATTAATTGAGAAGCCATTATATTATCACTTTATCAGCTAGAGTAATTTTAATACCTGCAATAAATAAAGAATTTTATATATTTTTATAATCACTAAAAACTATTTCGATATAAGTAAACATGTAAGCTGCAAATGGGGGGCTAAGGTTTTTTGGAACCGCTTACTCATAAGACCATCCAGAAAACGCGACATTGCGAATATTGAAGCTATACAAAGGACTTTTACATCTAAGATAGGAGAAACGGAAGGTGAAGACTACAATCACTGAAACTCTACTCTCTCGAAAGAAGGCGCGAGCGGTACAAAATAATATACATATGGAAAATACTTGAGTGCTCTGTCCCTAACCTTAGAAATTAAATAGAAACAAACTGGAATGAGAGAAGAGGCAGATTTTATTCGGTCCCAGCTGCGGTGGGACAAGGGCCATAAAAACGAGGATGGAAAATACCCTCAGAATACGAGGCCCCAAAGCTTTTCAATGTTCTACCGAAAGAAGTGAGGAATTTCCAGCACACCGACCTGAATAACTTCAAGACCCAGCTGGCCAGATTCCTGGTCAGAGTCCCTGACCAGCCATGCGTGGCTGGCTACGAGGCAGGAGGAGATCAGACAGCAATTCCTTCCTTCACCAAATCCCGCAAATGAGGCGGAATGCTGCAGAGGGTCGACCATAGGTCGATCCTGAACCGTCGTTCGAATTCACCTAAAGGCATCTAAAGGTACCTACAGGTACAGATTCTCAACATACAATACCACACGATCCTATAATGAACGTTCTTCTGTTATCAAATGAAATGATTCCCATTGCACAATAACAAATCAAAGTGTTCTCCTTATTTGTAGTTCAATATTTTACCATCTTTCACCTAAAATTGCTGACACCCTAAAAGAGGTTGTATATTTATAATATACAAGTAACTTTGAAATGCAAGTGTAAAACCAATATCATTCCGTTATTTAAGTTCAAAGAAATAAAATGACGACATATCGACAGAAAATGTCACAGTAATAAAATGAAGGCTAAACGTTTAGGAAAGAGGTTGAAGAAAAATTTAATACAACCTCTGATAAAAATTCTGATTTCAGCTCAGGTCTGCAAATCTCTACGAGGTTTCAGTGAAAACAGTCATTTTATTTTCTCTGCCTGAATGAGTTTGCTATGCAACCTCATTCATTTTGTTATATTTATTTTTTCTTCATAACTTAAACCTCCTTTATCTACTTCTCTAAATTGTCTATCGCATTTTAATTATTATAAATCTCCAAACAGAAACTTAACCAATTTACTTTGCAAATATTATTTATAATGTGTAGAGAGCATAATTCATATTTATAAAATTTAAAAGTAAAATTTATTAAAATACGAAATTAAATTAAACTTATTCTTCGCAATATTAAGGCAAATTTTCATCGTATTAATAATCTTGAAAATTACATAATTCAATTTTCTCACTATAATTTAATTCATATTTTATTAAGTATTTCTTTAGAAATTTCATATTTGCAATATATTTTATTCTATTAATATTTATGCAGTTATTAGCAAAGCAAATATATATATATATATATATATATATATATATATATATATATATATATATACACACACGATGATAATTCAATAAGTATCCGCACTTTTTATTTTCACAATTTTATTTTCACATCTGATAGATTTTAAACACATCACTTCTCAACAAAGTCTCCTTGTTTCTCAATGCACTTAGTCCAGCGATCTACAAGCTTCCTAATGCCATCACAAAAGAATGTTTTTGGCTGTGTTCGTAGCCAGTAGTAGTATCCCCGCGTTTGGGGAGGAAGTTTGGGTACTCTGAAATCCTGCCCCTGGAGGGGCCCCCTGAAGGCATTTACCTTCGTTATGACTGTAGAGTTGCACCGATGTATCGGTATCGGTATCGGCCGTATCGGCCACTTTTCACAAAGTATCGGTATCGGCCGATACTGTTCTGAAAACCGATACCGATACTTTGAATTACTGTTTTTTGAAGAAATTATCTTATTTATGTATTATTAAATTTTTTATTTATATTATAGTAATATCTTATTTAGTTGTTTAATATATATTTATCAAAATTAGCAATGTTTACATTTACTAACAAAACAAAAAATCATAAAATGTAACTATAGGCCCCTATACAAGATTACAAATATTCAATACAGTAATACAGTATCATAAATATACAATTTCAAATTACAGTAATAGTTTTCAGTAAAAATGAAAGTTTTGTAAAGTTGTTCATAGATGGCACCACGCGGCATGCATAATCATATAAACCATTCAGTTGCTTGAATGCTTGAATCTCGTGTGTAAAGTTATTGATAATACACTACCATTATATGCATTCGTTTAGAACTTTATATAAGATATTATATTATATTATTTTTCTTAATTTAATTTAAACATAATTAAATTACAGGCTCTAGCTATATATTATAATATATTATATTATTATGAAATTAAATGGAACTAAAGTTGGGATTGGGAAAGGCATTTTAAGTTAATTGAGATATTATATCATTTACTTGAACTTTTATTAATAATCAATTTTAAAACAATTAATTAAAAGTATCGGTATCGGTATCGGCACTTTTTTGTAGTATCGGTATCGGTATCGGCCAAAATATTGGTATCGGTGCAACTCTAGTTATGAGGGGCCCCCCCTTACTTACGTTCCTAACTTGGAAAAAAAAAGAATCATCGCCTTGGAAAAAAAAAAGAATCATCGACTTCTTTCACGAGAAAAATCCTCCTGTCCTGTGCGGTTCTTTCAAAGTTTTTCATGAGACAAACAAAAGCAAGCAAACACAGACAAAAGCTGACAAAGACAGAGTTTGACACTCAGTTTTGAGCTTATACCCTTAAACATTAGAAATAAAAACTTAAAATAAATCTGAAAAAAGGTTTAATAGGCCTAACAAGAGTATCTACTGACCTCAAAGCATATTATTATATCCTAATATCATATCTACTCATTTGTAATTCCGTTTTCACATGTTAAATTGCGAACATCACAAAATAAAAACTCAGACTAAACATATTTTAAGTTAAACACAATTTCTTTGTTTAATATTTGTATTCTATAAAGTTAACTAAAAAAAAATTAAATATAATTTAAATTAAACATTTTATTTTCAATTATATAGGTAACTTTTGCTTATCCAAATTAAATTTCATTTATTCTACATTAATATGAAATGAGGCGAAATGAAATGAATTGAAAAGGCTTATTGGCAAACTATAGTCCATATGATAAAAATTAAGATACATTATGTAGTTTAGCCAACATAACTATTATTATTTATCATCAATTACCATCTTAAACATTATTATTTGTGAAACGAGTGAATGTTGCAAATATATATATATATATATATACACACATATATATATATATATATATATATATATATATATATATATATATATATATATATATATATATATATATGTCACACGCTTTCGCGAGCCACTGCCCGCTGGCGACTTTTTAAGGTTAATGCACTTTGGACAATCCAACGAAGGTGGTCCTCGTTGGATAAGCTCGGCCTTAGCCAGGGACCTTTGCTAGGAGCATCCGAGTATCAACAAACAGTTTCTCCCAAGTTTGTTTTTTCCCAAAGGGATGAATGGAAACACTTCACTTCTAAATTGGTTTTCGTTCACTCATATAGTTTTTATTTCACAAAGTACAGTATATACAGAACAAGTCACTGAAGAGGGAAATGAATTTACAGCCTCTTACGATAACAGCTCAAACAGGAATTAAAAGTGAGAGGGGTGCAACACCTTGTAACATAGGCAGGAATTGAAAGCGAGGAGGCTTGTCCTCCTCGAGTAAGAGTTACGGCAGGAATTTAAAGCGAGGTGGGGGGGGGGCTCGGCCTCCTCGGGTAAAGTCTAAGGCAGGAATCTAGAATGAGAGAGGAGCCACCTCTGGTAACAACGGCCCCGGCAGGAATTTAAAGGGGGAGAGGTGCAACCTCCGGTATCAATGGCTCAGGCAGGAATTTAAGGCGAGGGGGGCTCAGCCTCCTCGGGTAAAGGCTACGGCAGGAATCTAAAGTGAGGAGGGGCTCAGCCTCGTCGGGTAAAGACTACGACAGGAATCTAAAGTGAGGAGGGGCTCAGCCTCCTCGGGTAAAGGCTCAGGCAGGAATCTAAAGTGAGAAGGGGCTCAGCCTCCTCGGGTAAAGGCTCAGGCAGGAATCTAAAGTGAGGAGGGGCTCAGCCTCCTCGGGTAAAGGCTCAGGCAGGAATGATTTACTTTACAATACAAGAAATAAATAAGCCTCAATTTTGGGGAATGCAGTTGAAGGTTAAGCTCCAACTTTAGCTGGACAGCTGAAGAATTCTGATGTTGAGCATAATTTAAGCAAAAAGTTAACAAAAAAATACTAATTTTTGTAAGGTATACACTTTTGGATGGCGACATAATGTCGGGGACCGACATATACCGAGTACATTAAGTGCATATATTACATTTGTAGCAATTTGTTAATTGATATATCTGATACTAAAGTAATCTGAATAGGTAATACAATCTAATTAATGAAGGAGAGTTCTCCGTTGTTCTATAATTTAAAGGGGATTAAGAGCAATGTTATATATTTATAGTTAACAATAATTACGCCAAATTATGTCAAATATTATTAGAGGAATGGTTGGTTATCATGATTTGAAAGTCTAATTAGCCAGCGATTAGGAAAGCGGAGAAAAATACGGTGTACTTTTCATTTGGAAGTTCATGGACATTAATGATAACGTAACACATAAGCAACGGAATTTGAATGACAACTAGGTAGAAGTAGTGATTACAGGTAATGAGAACGTGGATAACTATGTGCCGTAAGTAGATAATAACCAGTGGCCTGGCAGGGTAACAATAAAGTATATTATAATAATATAACATAATATAACACAACATAACATCTTAACGTTATAAATTGGTAGCAGAAGCAAGAGAGAAGAGTTCGAATTCAGATGCTCGCTTTTGGCGACGTAATCGGAATTCGAACCTTCGTATCAGCAATAATGAATAACTCGCGAGGGGTGAAATAATAAAAAATAAAAAGTAAAAAGAATACATGTGGACGTATTTACATGTACGTAATCTTGATCGTCAAGGTACATGTACGACTGCACAAAGTAGTGTACACAGTCGTCACACAATAAGTTGTGTGCGTAATCTAGACAGGAGTAAACATAGACTGATAAGTTGATAGGGCATAAGTAGACAATAGATAATAAAATAGGTAATAGGTGATAAAATTAATACAGGATAGCGGTCAAGAAAGAACATGGATGTATGAATGAGTATGGTTGAATAACATTTATATTGCATAACACCCGACAGGACACAACATATAAATAATGACTTATAGATAGTAATGTTTTTATTATTATTAAAGAATTTACCATACATTGAATACGAAAGATATCCACATACTAAACCTGTGATTCAGTATTCATGGTATGGCAGGAAATTAAGTTACTTTATGACGTCACAGTGATTTAATCTGTACGTACAGTATACATAATTATTTGGGAGAAATCAAAGGAGACGAATTAGAAGCACAGTTAAGGGACATTCGCTTCTTACAGCGAACTTCTAATGACACAAACATGGATACTGCTCAACCATAGAAATGGTAAATCGCATGGCTGACATATATATATGTATATATCTGATAAGTTTTACTGATTCAATGTACAGTACTTGCATAATTCTTTGCTAAGTACGTTAATTGTAATCGGCAACTCAGTTCACAATCTTGCCAGATTTTCCAGACTAATAATAATCAATTTTAAATGTATGTAATTTTTTTTAGTAATTTAACTGTAACGAGAAATATTTTTTATTATTATTATTATTGTTACCAATTATTGACTAAAAATTACACAGGCCTGCGAGTGACAACTTTGTAAGAAAGATCTTCCTACTAATAACTAACTTTATATGACTCAATCACATTTAAAATGAAATTAAAAGGTTTATTGGCAGACTATAGTCCATATGACAGATAACTATTATTAAGTTATATTATGCAGTTAGACTAACATACACGCGTTTACGCCGTTTTAGCGAACATAGCTATTATTATTTGAGTGTAGGACAAAAGCCCTCTAGGACAAAAGCTTTAGGATCTTTTCCGTTTGGGGGCTATTAGCGAATTTTAATGAAAATCGCTAGACTACTATAGTTTTGGTCACTGATTTAAAAAATAGCTTTCTTTTTTTGGAGAAATGAAAAACAAACATGTTAGAGCACTTTAAATAATTAATGTGTTTTTACCGAAAATATCATGACTTAACCTAACCAATCGTCAAGGGTATTCAAGTGACCTAACCGGGCATTCAAACAAAAGCCCCCTAAGAAAAATAATAATAATAATTTTTTTAATCACCTTGTTAGGGTCTGGGTCGTGGCTGTGTTCAGTCACAGAAAGAAGTTCCTTCACCTGCAAATCTGTATGAGCACAACCTTTGCAAGAAAGTGCTTTCCTCTGAGAACATTCCCAGCGTATTCGTGTACTGTTGGAACTCTTCTTGGTATATAAGCAGCCTTCTGCACACAGTTTGGAAACTCCTTTATTGTTCTTGATGATCTCCATGGTGGTTGAAGAGATACTGATTTTCCAAGTCACTCAGAGAATATAACCAATGGTTAACTGGCAGACGTGTAGATTCAAACTAACAACCCATAACTTTAACACCACGGTGGCTGAAGTGGAACTGATGCTTCAGATTAGATGTGACACCTGACTTGCCCTACCCAGCAATTTGTCCAGTGGGCTTTTGTCGTAGGGGGCTTTTGTCCTAGAGGGCTTTTGTCCTAGGGGGCTTTTGTCCGGACCTGATTATTATTTACCATCAATTACCATTTTAAACATTATTATTTGTTTATCATCATTATATATATATATATATATGATGAATTTCACAATCTTTATTAATGTAATCACGTTTCAAGAGATCGTTAGCTACTTCATATGAGCCACCCACAGCTGGTAAATAGCCTATCATATTATGGGCTGGACCTTTAAGGAAACTAATTAACTAGTTATACTTATCAACAAGAGGAATACAAGATTTACTACCTAATGAATTCTCAAATTTCAATGAAGGATGGGGCATGTGCCCTGTCCCATCAAATGTTGGTACTAGCAAATGGGTAACTTAGTCCTAAATTCTTGTGACTCGGGGCTTGGTCTGACATTTAAATTTTGGTGAAGGTTTAGCTCTACTTTTCTTAAAATTAGAAAAAACTTTATTTGGTGTTAAGTCATTGAAACGAGACTGCAGTCTCTTTATGTGGTGTTCAATTGAGGATATCTGATGATCCTTATCACAGTAATGGTCTGAAAGTTGTTCATCAGCCTCTTCAGGTTCAACTAACTTTGAAATATTCTTATGAATGGATATTATACCCCTCTTCAATTTATTCAAATTAAAAATTAGATAATCTAACTCTTCCTTGCCTGGTTGTGTAATATTATTAAAAGTGTTGATGGGTTTAGTAACAGCACCCAACTTCCCACGCCTCTTCCTTTTTAATTGTTGCAATTCATCACTGTCCATGTTTAAGCCAAAATAGTTTAACTAGGATTGTAATGAAATAATAAGGTGTGAAGAAACTGACAGAGGTGAGAGATCAAATAAATTGAGTAATCAGACAGTCGGCCAAGTTTTAAATACGGAAATAGGGTTATCTGTGGCTTAAGTTGATTCCAATAGGTTGTTGGAGACAGTAGACTATCGGCTAAGTGCAGGACATTCAATCTGCGACATCACTACTGGCAAGGAAAATATTTGAAAAACTTATGACTACAGTAGTACTCAGGAGCACGCCTATTTCTCAAGCAGAACCCCACAGCGATGATTGATTTATTTACTCTTAAAATATAGTTCCATTTGTAAATCATGAAAAAAATTACGGGAGCAATATTAATTACGCTAACTAACCATATATATATATATATATATATATATATATATAATATATATATATGTGTGTGCGTGTGTGTGTGTGTGTGTGTGCGTGTGTGTGTGTGTGTGTGTGTAGAAAAAATTACTATTTAAGGTGTATATTAATGGTTTAATTGCTTCAATTAAGTAAAAGTTGGGTACTGTATAGGTAACACGAATAAAATGTCTACGCCAATAATATGATAGTAATAATTCTTCTGTAAAAGGTTTGCAATCTCTTCTAAAAATCCGCTAATTATGTGCTCAGAACCATCATATACTTTAATGTCACAAAACCGAAGTTGGGGAGAATCCATCCCAAAACCCTAACCCAGAGCTTTCCAAACTGGTGTGTCGCGACACATTAGTGTTTTTTGTATTTTGAAAATTTTGATTTTTCTATCAACAAAATCGGCTACAAGATAAACCACCTACTGAAAAATTATCTGATATTTGATATTTGATAACAAAAATTAATTAATGTGTCGTGAAAATTGTTATGCTTAAATAGTTTGTCGCCAACGTTAAAAGTTTGGAAAGCTCTGCCCTAACCAATCGGTTGATACTCGTTTCAAAATGAGAAGTAAACCAAAAGGGTAAGTACAAGAAATTAATTCTAGAAGGTTCGTGTGGGTTCATACATATAGTGATTGGTATCGGGCATAGTTGCCCCATAGTGAAAATTACATTTATAGATTGAATTAGTAAATGCAAAAAACTTCACTTTTTTCTACGTGAAGGTCAAAATATGAAAATAAAAACCCACTCTAATAGACAGAGTTTATTTCCACAACAGTTTCGACGCCCACTGGCATCCTCCTCGGGTGGATACAGAAACACGAATGAACCAAAACAAGAGGGAAAAACAGTCCAGGGACCGACCGTTAAGAAATTAGCACCTAGGTTAGATCCCATTCTCCCGACACCGGAAGGGCATTTTCATTAAGTACATTCGCACAAATTTAAAACTATCTTCCTGTTCTAAACATACAGATTCTATTATTTTTTTTTTTTTTTTTTTTTTTTTTTACATAATTATTACATTTATTTAAATTTATTACATTTAATATTGCATAATTATTTATTACAGACATTATAAATTTATTATTACATTGGTTATTACATTGTTGTTTATTATACAGAACTTATAAACCGAAAAACGAATGAAAAAAGCCGATTAGGAAACAATTCAGAGACCATTGAGAAATTCGCACCTAGGTTAGATACCGTTCTCCCGACACCGGAAGGGCATTTTTATTACAGGGTCCGCTTATAAGTACATTCCCACAAATTAAAACTATCTTGTTCTATAAATACAGATTCTAATATTTTCACATAATTACTGCATTTATTATTGCATTTACATTTTTTTTAACATTTATTATTATTACCTTTACCCTAATTATTAAATATATAATATTACCTTTATTATTACATCTGTTGCATTTATATTTATTTCCACATTTATTACTTCCATTATGACATTTACTAAAAGCGAGTAAGGAAACAATCCAATCCAGAGACCTTTAAGAAGTTCACACTTAGGTTTGAACACGTTCCCACGACTCCGTAAGGGATTTTTTGACCAAGAATCTCATTAAAGGGTCTAACTTATAAGTACCTTCGCACAAATTAAAATTATCTACTTTTTATACACAGATTCTATTATTTTTCTTTTGACATAATTATTACATTTATAAAGTACCTTACTTGATTCCCAATCTATAGCATGATTATTTTGGCTGGCGTGATAAAAATGGCATTATTAGTATTACAACTTCTGAAGGCATATTTGTGTTCTTTAATAAAGGTTTCAATATTTCTTCCAGTTTCTCCCACGTATATTAAATCACAACTTTTACAGGGAATGCTGTAGACACAGGCTTGTTCCTCTTTTGCAACGTTATTCCTAACCAATTTACTTTTCACGGTAGACGAATATTTGAACGCCAAAGCAAACTTAAAATCTTTCGTCAACGGTTTTACTCTTTCTAAGCCGGCAATGTAAGGCAAACTCACATATTGTTTTTGGTTAACTGAAGGTTCCCGAGGGGCCTAAAAAGATTTTCTGGCTTTAAAATACGCCTTTCTGATAAACCACTCGGGATATTTTAAATCCTTAAAAATGTTCCAAATCTTTGAATTTTCCGGGTCCAGCAAATGTGGGCTACAAATCCTGAGTGCTCTTAGAAACATGGAAGAAATAATTGAGCTTTTAACCCCTTCATCATGATATGAAAAATAATGAATGTACGAATTACAATGAGTAGGTTTTCTATAGACCGTGAAATTGGGCTTTCCGCTTTCGTTAATGACCAAAACATCTAGAAAAGGTAATTGTTTGTCGTTCTCCCATTCATATTTAAATTTAATAGAGGGAACAAGATTATTTAATGACTGAAAGAAAGTGTCAAAGTTGTTCCAGTGGTCAGGCCAAAATGAGAAAATATCATCTACATAACGAAACCAAATTAGATTCCTGGGACATATTGTTTGCAACAATTCCGACTCATAATATTCCATGTATAATGTACTCAGTATTGGGGATAAACGGGACCCCATTCCCATACCAAAACGTTGCAAATAAAATTCTTCACCGAAGGAGAAGGTGAGAACGTGTTCGAACCTAAGTGTGAATTTCTTAAAGGTCTCTGGATTGGATTGTTTCCTTACTCACTTTTAGTAAATGTAATAATGGAAGTAATAAATGTGGAAATAAATATAAATGCAACAGATGTAATAATAAAGTAATATTATAAATTTAATAATTAGGGTAAGGTAATAATAATAAATGTTAAAAAAAAATGTAAATGCAATAATAAATGCAGTAATTATGTCAAAATATTAGAATCTGTATCTATAGAACAAGAAGATAGTTTTAATTTGTGGGAATGTACTTATAAGCGGACCCTGTAATAAAATGCCCTTCCGGTGTGCGAATTTCTCAATGGTCTCTGGATTGTTTCCTAATCGCTTTTTCATTCGTTTTTCGGTTTATAAGTTCTGTATAATAAACAACAATGTAATAACCAATGTAATAATAAATTTATAATGTCTGTAATAAATAATTATGCAATATTAAATGTAATAAATTTAATAATAAATGTAATAATTATGTAAAAAAAAAAAAAAAAAAAAAAAAAAAAATATAGAACAGGAAGATAGTTTTAAATTTGTGCAAATGTACTTAATGAAAATGCCCTTCCGGTGTCGGGAGAATGGGATCTAACCTAGGTGCTAATTTCTTAACGGTCGGTCCCTGGACTGTTTTTCCCTCTTGTTTTGGTTCATTCGTGTTTCTGTATCCACCCGAGGAGGATGCCAGTGGGCGTCGAAACTGTTGTGGAAATAAACTCTGTCTATTAGAGTGGGTTTTTATTTTCATCTATTGAATTCGAAAATATATTTACTAAACAATAATAAATTTTCGACCTGCGTACAATGAAAAAAATAACAATTTCTCGAAAAACAAGAGTATTTTTATTGTAATAGGCCATGCTGGCTTTCTAGGGGCTAAGTATTTGGGCGAATCACCAAAAACTCCTTGAGTGATGTTCAGATATAAGAAAACAATATGGAAACCTGTGTGCTAAAGCAAACATGATTATAAGTAGCTTCCTATTTTGTACAGCTTTGTTTGCTTATAGCGTTTATGAGATGAGATAAATCTTCAAGTTAATTTTGTTGTGTGTGTGTGTGTGTGTGTGTGTGTGTGTGTGTGTGTGTACCCAAAAAATATACACACCCAATATATGCATAGATATGTACATGTACAAGTGTTCGAGGAAGAATTAGCGAGATTGTTAATTATGAAAATAACAAAACTGTCAAGATTTTAAGCTTCATAGCCATAGGCAATAAATCTCAAATTCAAGATGCATCTCTCAAAATTTAGTCGAACAGTGAAATTAAAATATGTGTAGAAGTCTTAATGTCCTGAAATTCGTATGAAACTACTCGCATATTGTAATGTGATAGCTATATGAGTAGAGATAAGTTATGCGTTATGCCACTACCCGAATTGTTCATTCTGGCAAAAGTCGCCCCCGTCGCACCAACTTAGTCCCGCATTATTAAAGTAGAATGCTAACCATGCCCCACCACGGATCTGAGAAATTACAAAGTCCTCTCGCTCGTTTTCGTACTCATGATCCGATCAGCGTCCTTACATAGTTTAGTGGTATTGCCTGTATATATAGATATATATACATAATTATTTGTTTACTGGTAATTTAATGTATTGGCTATTAAACTGGGATAGTTCTTGCTGTTATCACTAATTATATATATATATATATATATATATATATATATATATATATATATATATATATATATATATATATATATATATATATATATGAAAATTATTTCACGAAAGTAACACGTGAAAAATATTTATGATGAATAAAACCACGAAGGAAAGGAAACACAAAAAGGTGCTCAAGCGCTTTCGTCTAATGACATCCTCAGGAACACTGAAGTACATAAAAGGTTACGGCCTATATATAGGTTACAGAAAGAAAAAAAGAAAAATAAATAACATACATACACACAAACACATATATATATATATATACATACATATCTACACACATACATATATATATATATATATGCAATAAACGGAGAAGTAAAAATAAAAATTAAAATTAAAGATTAGAGGATTAACAAAGAGGCATACAGATTTGTAAGGAAAAATATCGATTTTTAGCACAAGATCAAATGAATTAAAAATACAAATTTATACTGGAAATCTACCCGGGTTTAACACTTTGCCTTTTAGAGTCAAGTTTCGATATATATAAAAATAAAATGAAGATTAAAAGTTAATAAAGTAGCGTACAAGTTTACCAAAGATTTAGCGTCCTACCCTTTTTATCTAAATTTGTTTTGAAGGAATTCAAAACAACAGGATCGAGTTGAAAAAGACCTTTGCTTATGTTGAAGTTATTTGAAAGTTGGATAATGGCAGACTCAAGAATATTTCTATTGACAATGTTGCTAGAATGAAATAAAACTGAAGCATTATTCCAATCAATACAGTGGGATAACTCTGACAAATGGACAAAAAGAGCACTGGACAACTGTCCTGTTCTAACGGAATATTGATGCTGTTTTATACGTGTGTGCAAATCCTTTCCCGTCTGACCTATGTAAAAGGAATCACATTGTTTACACCCAATTTTATAGATAATGCCTGAATTATTGGTAGGGCTATTTTTTACTATGATATTTTTCACAATATTGTTATATGAAAATACTACATTAATATCCAAAAGTTAAGTACATTAGCAATGCCTAAAAAGCCCGGGAAAAATGGAAGTACTAAAATATTTTTTGACAAAGTACGAGTGTTATTATTGACACGATAGAAAGTTCGTTTTGCCTTGTTGAGACAAGATTCCATAAACGCAGATGGGTAACACAGATCACTTCCAATACCGTTGATTTTTTCCAATTCGGCATCGATGTATTCCGGACTGGCGATCCTAAGGGCGCGGAGAAACATTGATGAAAAAATGGCCTTCTTAGTGGGGGTGTCATGTCCCGAGTAAAAGTGTACGTACGACAAATTGTTTGTTGTTTTCCGATAGATACTAAACTTAAAACCTGGGCTTTCCCTATGTACCCGCACATCCAAAAATGGGATTGAATTGTCTTGTTCCACTTCTAAAGTAAACTTAATGGAGGGACTTGATCATTTAACTGAAGGAGGAAGTTATCCAGGTCACGATTCATGGGCCAGATACACAAAATATCGTCGACGTACCGCAACCAAGGGATGCCAACCCCCAGGATTCTCGGAATGTAAGTAATTTCGAAAAACTCCATATAAATATTGGAGAGGAGGGGCGATAAGGGGTTGCCCATGGCCATCCCAAACACTTGTTGATAATACTCGTTATTGAAAGTGAATTTACAGTCTTTGATGCAAAGCTTAATAAGTTCCAAAACAATGTGTGAAGGTAGTGGCAGGTCATACTTATGTAATTCTTGGGAGAGAAAGTCAAGCATATCATCAATCGGCACTTTTGTAAACAATGAACAAACGTCAAAACTGATCAATCTATCGTTAGTTTCAGTACGTGCATTATTCAATTTTTCAGTAAGATCCATGGAATTTTTTACATGTGAATCAGAGATACTTCCGAGAATGGGGGACAAGACTTTGACAAGCCATTTGGAGAGTTTATAAGTAATAGAGCCCACCGAGCTAATAATAGGGCCCATAGGGTTGCCAGGTTTGTGGGTTTTAATAAGACCGTAAAGGTAGGGCAGAGAAGGTGAAGTGGACATGAAAAGCGGAATTAAGTCCTTATGATCTTTGAGAATGCGTTTCAAGCCACTATTAAATGATTTGATGACGTCATCCTGCGGGTTCTTCCTAAGTTTGCTGTATGTGGCGGGGTCCTGGAGAAGCTCGTTCATCTTTCCGATGTAGTCCACTTTGTCCATAATAACTATGGTGTTAGCCTTGTCTGCTTTAGTAATATGGAGCTCCCATCTTTTTTTAATTGTGAGAGGCCATCGCGAAAACGTTTAGGAAAGTTATCTTCGTAATTACCATTCGCCGCACTATAAACGAGGCCTTTAACTATGTTAAACAAATACTGAGGGAGATTACACTGTTTTTCAAAACACGCGAGACTGTAACAAATTTGTAAAGCCGAAGGTTTTTTAACAATAAAAAAGGACATACCATATCCAAGGGCACTTTTTGCATCGTCACTAATCGGAAAATTAAGTCTCATTCGAAATAGTCAGTGGAGTAAAAAAGCAAGCTCAAAGTGTGTTTTGAACCTTTCTTCGAAAAACATTAGTGACGATGCAAAAAGTGCCATTGGATATGGTATGTCCTTTTTTATTGTTAAAAAACCTTCGGCTTTACAAATTTGTTACAGTCTCGCGTGTTTTGAAAAACAGTGTAATCTCCCTCAGTATTTGTTTAACATAGTTAAAGGCCTCGTTTATAGTGCGGCGAATGGTAATTACGAAGATAACTTTCCTAAACGTTTTCGCGATGGCCTCTCACAATTAAAAAAAGATGGGGAGCTCCATATTACTAAATCAGACAAGGCTAACACCATAGTTATTATGGACAAAGTGGACTACATCGGAAAGATGAACGAGCTTCTCCAGGACCCCGCCACATACAACAAACTTAGGAAGAACCCGCAGGATGACGTCATCAAATCATTTAATAGTGGCTTGAAACGCATTCTCAAAGATCATAAGGACTTAATTCCGCTTTTCATGTCCACTTCACCTTCTCTGCCCTACCTTTACGGTCTTATTAAAACCCACAAACCTGGCAACCCTATGCTCCCTATTATTAGCTCGGTGGGCTCTATTACTTATAAACTCTCCAAATGGCTTGTCAAAGTCTTGTCCCCCATTCTCGGAAGTATCTCTGATTCACATGTAAAAAATTCCATGGATCTTACTGAAAAATTGAATAATGCACGTACTGAAACTAACGATAGATTGATCAGTTTTGACGTTTGTTCATTGTTTACAAAAGTGCCGATTGATGATATGCTTGACTTTCTCTCCAAGAATTACATAAGTATGACCTGCCACTACCTTCACACATTGTTTTGGAACTTATTAAGCTTTGCATCAAAGACTGTAAATTCACTTTCAATAACGAGTATTATCAAAAAGTGTTTGGGATGGCCATGGGCAACCCCTTATCGCCCCTCCTCTCCAATATTTATATGGAGTTTTTCGAAATTACTTACATTCCGAGAATCATGGGGGTTGGCATCCCTTGGTTGCGGTACGTCGACGATATTTTGTGTATCTGGCCCATGAATCGTGACCTGGATAACTTCCTCCTTCAGTTAAATGATCAAGTCCCTTCCATTAAGTTTACTTTAGAAGTGGAACAAGACAATTCAATCCCATTTTTGGATGTGCGGGTACATAGGGAAAGCCCATGTTTTAAGTTTAGTATCTATCGGAAAACAACAAACAATTTGTCGTACGTACACTTTTACTCGGGACATGACACCCCCACTAAGAAGGCCATTTTTTCATCAATGTTTCTCCGCGCCCTTAGGATCGCCAGTCCGGAATACATCGATGCCGAATTGGAAAAAATCAGCGGTATTGGAAGTGATCTGTGTTACCCATCTGCGTTTATGGAATCTTGTCTCAACAAGGCAAAACGAACTTTCTATCGTGTCAATAATAACACTCGTACTTTGTAAAAAAATATTTTAGTACTTCTATTTTTCCCGGGCTTTTTAGGCATTGCTAATGTACTTAAACTTTTGGATATTAATGTAGTATTTTCATATAACAATATTGTGAAAAATATCATAATAAAAAATAGCCCTACCAATAATTCAGGCATTATCTATAAAATTGGGTGTAAACAATGTGAGTCCTTTTACATAGGTCAGACGGGAAAGGATTTGCACACACGTATAAAACAGCATCAATATTCCGTTAGAACAGGACAGTTGTCCAGTGCTCTTTTTGTCCATTTGTCAGAGTTATCCCACTGTATTGATTGGAATAATGCTTCAGTTTTATTTCATTCTAGCAACATTGTCAATAGAAATATTCTTGAGTCTGCCATTATCCAACTTTCAAATAACTTCAACATAAGCAAAGGTCTTTTTCAACTCGATCCTGTTGTTTTGAATTCCTTGAAAACAAATTTAGATAAAAAGGGTAGGACGCTAAATCTTTGGTAAACTTGTACGCTACTTTATTAACTTTTAATCTTCATTTTATTTTATATATATCGAAACTTGACTCTAAAAGGCAAAGTGTTAAAACCCGGGTAGATTTCCAGTATAAATTTGTATTTTTAATTCATTTGATCTTGTGCTAAAAATCGATATTTTTCCTTACAAATCTGTATGCCTCTTTGTTAATCCTCTAATCTTTAATTTTTAATTTTTATTTTTACTTCTCCGTTTATGCATATATATATATATATATATATATATATAAGTATGTGTAGATACGTATGTATATATATATATATATATATATATATATATATATATATGTTTGTGTGTATGTATGTTATTTATTTTTTTTCTTTCTGTAACCTATATATAGGCCATAACCTTTTATGTACTTCAGTGTTCCTGAGGATGTCATTAGACGAAAGCGCTTGAGCACCTTTTTGTGTTTCCTTTCCTTCTTGGTTTTATTCATATATATATATATATATATACACAAACTACCATGTCATATACATGAATTTCAATAAAGTTTTCGACAAATGCGATCATTGTATAATAGCATGTTAAGTGAAACATATGGGAATGACAGGCAAAACGGTAAATTGGGTCTACAACTTCCTCAGAGGGCGCCTACGGGGTGTCAAAATTCAAGGTATATCATCATCGGAATCAGAAGTACGTAGTTAAGTATCCTTAGGTACAGTACTGGTAACACTCCTGTTCATTATCATGCTAAGAGTGATACACATTGGAGAAATCAGTAAAAGTATAGTACCGTCGTATGCATTCGAAACAGAAATCGCCGGAAAAATCAGTGTTGCATATGAGGTGTATGTTTTGCAGATGGTCACAAGTGAAATATACAATTGGTCAGAAGACAACCACAACATGACATTTAACATCGTGAAATTTCACTTCTTGAGATATGATAGAAATGAGGAACTTTGTCAACATTCATCAACTAAAGCGTTGAAAGCATTGTTTTAACCACCGAGTATAGCAATTTAGCTTGAAGTGATATGTTAGTAAATAATTAATAGCTGATTAGATTGTTTTAAGAAAATGTTGGATGTGTTCATGAATGAGAATTTATAAATTGCTTAATCCGTGCCGAATTATGTAATTTATACGTTTCTGGTGGTAATTTTTGGTAGATTGGGTAGTTTCATGTGGAAGATGACACCTTGTATTTATTTCATTGAGTGAATGATGTATTGCAACCAGACAACGTCACAGTAGCTTCAACGTTGGAGCAAATATCTGTATAAAAACTGTGTGCTTTGTGTAGAGTTAAATCATGTGAAATCTTACATATGGCTTTCCCCGTCCAACTGTTCCCAAAGGTGTTGTAAGGGTGTCAGGAAATGATTGCCCCCCCCTGTACAGAAGAAACTGAAAGGAATATAAAAAAACAGACAAAACCACGCGAAAGAGCGTTTAATTTTGAATAAAAAACACTTGTTTTAATATCGGGTGTTGCCCCCATTTGCAGCTCTGACGGCCATTAATCGACGGGGGTATGATCCCAGAAGTGTCTCAAAGAGATCGGTATCATGACTCATTTCTTCAAGGACTTCGTTGATCTTTGCAGTCATAATTGCTGTTGAATACCGATTCTGAATGGGTTGTTCCAGCATTAAGGACTCCACCCGATCCTTCATGATGGATCCGACATGTTCACAGACATTAAGATCGGGAGAATTGCCAGGCCATTCATTATTTCCGAAAAAATCAATGTTATTGTCCTTAAGCAGTTGTTGAGTCACAAGTGCTTTCATACAGGGGGCTTTGTCGTGAAGAAAGGTTGCCTGTTCAACATCCAAACACACTCGGGTCTTTCAAAAACGGAATTACATGTTGGGCTAAAATTACATTTCGAAAATATGGCCCATCCCAACTGGTTCCTCTTGGTTTGATAACCCGATGAGCTTCCGAATAGAGAACATAATGAAAACACCCACACATGCTGGATTTTTTACTATTTCTCGATACTTCTGGTCGTCTGGGACTTCATCAGTTGTTGCCCAAACCCGATCATTCTGAAAATTTGGTTTTCTGGAGACATAAACGAAAATTCATCGCTGACAAGCAAGTGAAGGAAATCGTCTTCCGTCCATTCCTCAAGATAATCACAAAACCATAGCCGATCTTCAATATTAAGATCACTCTTCCGTGGCTTAGCTATTTCATGCCAAGCACTCAAGCCTTGGCGAACTCGAAATTGATGCACAAGTTGCCGATTGACTATCTTACCACGACGGATAAGTATCTCTTTCGCTACCTCAGAGCAGCTCTTCTTTCGGCGCCGTGATGCAGCAAGCACAATGTCTTTCGATTCTTGAGATAATTTCTCCGGTCTTCCTCCTCGAAATTCTGTTTCACAATCTTCAGGATTCTTATTCCAATTCCTTTTGACAAAGTCTTCTGATCTTTTTAATCTCTCAGCCACCCAGTGTCGAGTTATGAAAGTTGCACCAGCTTCCTTTGCCTCACGAAATGTGACAGCTCGAATGCGGTCAAGAACTCGCTTTTTCTCTGAATCGTTCAAAATAGATGATGCCATGGTTTCTGTTGGGAAAAAAATGGTAACAATTAAAATCACAGGAATAGAATATAATGGTTTTTATTCAGATTTTAACGCTCTTTCAAGTGGTCTCACCGGTTTTTATCTATCTCTTCTAGTTTTTGCTCTACAGGGGGGGGCAATCATTTCCTGACACCCCTACAGTGCTTACAAGAAGTCTCACGCCTCTGTCTCGTCCCAAGCTAGTCTGTTAGGTATAAAATGGGTGGTCCTTATGGCAGCGGAGGTGTGTTCGGATTGGTGCACATAATTGCTCTAACCCCATCAATGACGTCCACATTAGCTTTGTGTTGATCACTCTATCTATTTATATATAGAAACATACTGTATATAGATATATACAGAGTATGCAGGGGATAACGTGTCTCAGTCCCAGCTTTGGTAGTTGTCTTACAATTAACAGTCCCAAGTGCAAGTTACGTTAACACCTCCACATAAACTACCCTGGACTAAAATAACATACGTGAAGCCCTTACCCAGAAACCATTTAAAAGGTGTGATTTAAAAGCTCTCTCTCTCTCTCTCTCTCTCTCTCTCTCTGATCACACCGCATCCCATCAGAGGTGTTCAGCAGGGACATCGGCAATGTATCCATATAACGTTAATAATGACCGAAACTCGTGGAAAATATACTCTCTGCCTTCCGCTCTATCCCAAATCCTTTTCTCTTAGTAACCTCTTAATACAAACTAATCTATCATATTTTGCGACTTTTTAACTCTGGTAAGATTCAATTCCATTCCTATAGTGTAAGAGATACTTAAATTCATGTGTGTATTATGCCATATGATGTGCGTAATAAATAATCATTTTTAAATAGTTGGAGCGTTCAAGGTCATCTGTAATAAGCTATAGACTACTCCTCAAGCCCACTCTCAACACTTAGATTCCCCTAAGACAGGCATATTCAAGTAACATGAATGCGTAGAGATCTAAGGTGTTAGATTCCATATTATAATTTATGTGCTAGGTTTAAGAACGCTGGCATTGAAGGATGGAAGGAAGGGACAGTAAATGCGATAATAGGTTTAATGAAGGAAGTGGAATGAGGATGGAGGTAAACGTTGCTATGTCGAAGGAAACGAGGTTGGGTGGGGCTGGTGTCTGGCTATGGTGTCGGAGAATTGACTCAAGTAGATGTACGCTTTACTGGACAGCAATATTGCCAGATACTGGAAGAGGTGCTGCTACCCAGTGTTCGTGCGTATCTGGTTCCAGCGCCGGAACCATTTTACTTAATGGAAGATAACAGTCCCATTCATAGGAGTAACGTTGTGAGAGCGTGGTACGAAGATCACCCAGAGATTATTAATCTAATTCGGCCACCACGTTCTCCTGATATGAATCCGATTGAAAACCTTTGGGCAATAATGATTAAAGAATGGGAGCAACGCAATGAAAGAACATTTGAAGCACTTTTAGCTCACACGAGAAATAGTTGGGAGAGCTTACGCCGAACACCAAACATTCCCTACAATCTGGCCTCTTCTATGCCGCAACGATTGCAAGAAATTATTGATGCCGGAGGAAGCTATACGAAATACTGATGTTAAAACCATGACGTAAATGTGTATCGAATATATATTTATGTTAATATAGAATTTTATTTTATTTTTATGTTTGACATCTATAAAAGTATATATTGTCATTGTGACCATGAAAGAACTTTACTTATCCTTAGTTAGAATCTTTTCTTGGAATGTCTACGCTCGTGGAGATGATAATATATTCATTGTTGAAACAAACTATGAGAAGGTAATAGTTTCAGGAAAAAAATTAAAACTGGCAACATCGAGGCCATCACATGTTTATGGGAATTGTCATATGATATGCTACCAATAAACTCTTATATACTACTATATACAGTATACTATATTACGTAATAATTACGATGAACAAATCAAATGCAAATTTCTCTGATTCATGGCCCACCAGTCTTGCTTTAGACTAATGACTTTCATAAGATGGAATAGGTTACCACTTAAAACAATGGATAAACTATCTATTAGTGAGACGACCGTGACTTCCTCGAAATGCGAGCGCGTGAGAGATTCACTGAGGAATTTGGTCATTAGATTCTTCACGTAGGATATGTATCACAAACAACAATATTGACAGCAATTCCCAACAATTACTTAATATCAATCATTGCATTTGAGCAAATAATTTAGACCTGCGTCAAAATAACTTATCCCAAATCATGGCATGATACCTATTTGCCGAATTAGTCGTTCTCTATAGTCTACAGTATATATTGAGACGGTATAATGTAATGCCCAGCTAATATTATGATGACTAGGATTGCTCCATAACCATCCCAACATCCCGAAACTTGATCATTCTGCTTCTTAATCATTTGTATTTTAAACACTAAAATGTAGCAGAAGTGACGTAATAATGGACGTCATTGATTGGGTTAGAGCAGTAATGTGCACCAATCCGAACACACCTCCGCTGCCAAAAGGACTGCCCATTTTATACCTAACAGATGAGCTTGGGACGAGACAGAGGCGTGAGACTTCTTGTAAACACTGTACATAAACGCAAAACTGAGATGAATAAACTTATAAAAATTTTATTATTAGAAATTTATTTCAGCAAATATGAGAACATTAACCGCTGAATAATTGATTAGAAGATAGTAGCGTGCATGATTGTAAAACTACATACAGTATATATATATATATATATATATATATATATATATATCTTCGTAAGCTATGGAATTCATAATACAGGGTGTACATAAAGTTAGGATCTATTTTTGTGAAATAATTATTTTTTCTATATTTCTTTTCAGAAGCCCTTAGAATGAATACAGAAGAGCGTGTGGCAATAGTAATTTGGCGAATCGAGGGAAAGAAATACAATGACATCAGAGAGAAGTTTAGATGGAGATTTCATAAGCCGGAGCCAATAGACAATAAAATACGAAAATTGGTGAACAAATTTAAACGAACGGGATCTGTAAATGATGAAGCAAGATCAGGACGACCGTGTATGTCAGATCTTACCGTGAATGCAGTACGCGGAATTATCACTGAGGAGCCACGTACGTCCGTTCGTGCTGCATCACACAGACTCGGCCTCCCGACGTCATCTGTGCACAAAATTCTGAGTTAATTTGCAGAAGAAAAGCTATCATTTGCAGGTTTTACATGATTTACATGAGGAAGATATCCCTCGACGAAGTGCTGTGTGTGCTGACCCAGTAGAACAAATCTGGAGTGATAATTTGATGGACAACATTCTCTTTAGTAATGAAGCCACTTTCCATACGTGTGGAAAAGTAAATCGCCATAACTGTCGAATTTGGGCATATGAAAGTCCGAATGATTTCGTCCAAAATTGGGAAAGAGACTCACCTAAAGTTAATGTCTGGATGGGTTTAACAAAATCTAAGGTTTATGGTCCTTTTTTCTTTGCTGAAGCTACAGTTACGGGGCTTATTTATCTGGACATGTTGCAGCAATTCCTTGAACCTCAGCTGATTGGGGATAGGATTGTTAGTACCGTCGTCTATCAACATGATGGTGCTCCTTGTCACTATGCCAAAATTGTTCAGGATTATCTAAATGGACGTTTTCCAAATCGCTGGATCGGACGCGGAAGCAACAGACCTTGGCCAACGAGATCACCAGATTTAACCCCTTTAGATTTCTTTGCATGGGGCCTTATCAAATCGCACATCTATCAGACGAAGATTACGAGTCTTGAAAACTTACGTACACGTATACGAACTGCTGCAGATAACATAACCCCGCAAATGCTCCAGAATGTGTTTAGAAATGCTGCGGAACGATTTGAGCTGTGCAGGGATACTGATGGGCGTCACGTCGAATCCTACTCTTAATTATTTAATAAATGTTACCACTTTATCATTTTATGATTGAATTCCATATAATTTCCAAGTGCTTCACAAAAATAGATCCTGACTTTATGTACACCCTGTATAAAGACGTCTGATTGTAGCTCTACTTACATCCGACATTATTGAACTATTTCCTGTTAACTCCATTTCTATCCTTAGTATTTGAGCTGTCAAATGTAATCTAGTGCCAGTTCGTATTATTAATATTTGTCACATAAACTATGGTCTTGTCCCAATGTACAAATGCACATATTCAACAGATCATAACATTGTTCAACAAAGTTTTTCTCCATTTGTTAAATATGAGTGATTCTTATGTTCTTTTTGACGCCGCTTACAAAATGAAAACACGTTTTTCTATTGCCCACAGATTTTGAGGGAAATACAAATTAAAACCCTTTGAGATCGAGATCTCATTCCACAGTTTGCTTCATAATACGAGGTTTATTGTTAGTCATTTACTTTGTATAAAAACTTTATATTATGCATATTTTATATTTACTTGTTTTTGTATACAAAAACATGTAAATATAAATGTAAATGTAAATATGTAAATATGTCACTAATAATATGCATATAATTATTTAAGTATACATCTTAATATATATATATATATATATATATATATATATATATATATATATATGGGATGAATTTCACAATAAAACACGTGAAAGAATGAATGCTGCAAACCCACAAGGAAAAAAAGGAAAAAGAAAAACTGACGAGGTGTAGCTCTGAATACACGAAAGGCCTTAGAATCGTTTTTCTTTTTCCTTGTGGGTTTGCAGCATATATATATATATATATATAGAGAGAGAGAGACAGGGGGGAGGGGCGACAAGCTTAACCTTCGTGAAATGAGGAATCATCGAACGGAACACTAAAAGTTTGAAAGGTGTATATATATATATATATATATATATATATGTGTGTGTGTGTGTGTGTGTGTGTGTGTGTGTGTAAATTCTCTCAAAACTGTCCTAATTCCATTATTCTAAATCCACGTATTCTCTATGATATATATATATATATATATATATATATATATCACAGAGATATGTGGATTTAGAATAATGGAATTAGGACAGTTTTGAGAGAAGTTACGATTTCTTCCTCTCTCTTGTTGTATAAAGCGTTCAGAATTTCAGAGTATGCAACTTTCAAGTTTGCTTAAATAATCGGAAGCGACCGTGTAGTGAAAGATCCTTGCTTGAATTATTATTGAAGATGTGTTTTGAACTACTTTGGTGGTATTGCTCCATGAAAGACTGGTGCTATATTTAGTCAGCAATCTTTGCTACGATGATAAATACTAGAGTTATGCCTTGTAAAGGCCAGTCCACGTTTTCTATTAACTGGAAATATTGAGGGTTTTTTTTTTTTGGCCAAACCTACTTATTTGGATATTGCGTTTCTATATATATATTTATAACTTAACTGCTACTGGTCTGAAAACAGTTACTGCGAGAAATATATAGCAATATTGGGGTAGATTTCAAAGAGGCTTTTATTGTTAAAGGAATTGAAATCAGTGTGTTTAATTTAAATACTCTTAACCTGTGTACATATATATATAATAATAACAATAAATCAATATTAGTAATAATGTTTAAGTGGATGTTTAGATGAGGATAACATATTTGCTTTTAGTTTTAAGGCCTCATCACACAGCTTGATGTAGCTTGTGAGATGAATGGTTCGTTTACAGGTATACGGCTTAAAATAGATACGTTTTAACTGGCATGAACTATATGACAATGAAGGAAGACGTATCGATAATTGAACTTATAAAATATAAACTGCATGTATTTGCATGTTCATCCTAATCTTTTTAAAAAGTCAAATATATATATATAATTATATATATATATACATATATATATATATATATATATGAATAGAAACGACGCGTCGTTTCTATTCATTTATATACTGCGTGGTCATTGCAGTTAAATGCATATATATATATATCATTCATTCGTTTTATGTGTTTAATTATGAAATTCATCATATATATATATAATGATGATAAACAAATAACGTTTAAGGTGGTAATTGATGGTAAATAATAATAGCTATGTTCGCTCAACGCATGTATGTTACTTTAACTGCATAATGTAACTTAATAATAGTGTCTGTCATATGGACTATAGTCTGCCAATAAACCTCTTAATTTCATTTTAAATGTGATTGAATCATATAAAGTCTGTTATTAGTAAGAAGAACTCTCTTACAAAGTTGTCACTCGCAGGCCTGTATAATTTATAGTCAATAATTGGTAACAATAATTATAATAATAAATATTTCTCGTTACAGTTAAATTACTAGAAAAAATTACATGCATTTAAAATTGATTATCATTAATTAGTTTGTAAAATCTTGCAAGATTGTGAACTGAGTTGCCGATTACAATTAAGTATTTAGCAAAGAATTAAGCAAATACTGTACATTGAATCAGTAAAACTGATTATATATATTTATATATATATATATATATATAATATATATATATATAATATATATATAATATTATATATATATATATGCAACATTCACTCGTTTCACGCTCTTAATTGTGAAATTCATCCCATATATATATATATATATATATAGACAAATAATAATGTTTAAGATGGTAATTGATGATAAATAATAATAGTTATGTTGGCTAAACTACATAATGTATCTTAATAACTTTTATCATATGGGCTATAGTTTGCCAATAAGCCTTTTCAATTCATTTCATTTCGCCTCATTTCATATTAATGTAGAATAAATGAAATTTAATTTGGATAAGCAAAAGTTACCCATATAATTGAAAATAAAATGTTTAATTTGTTTTATTAATTTTTTTATTTAAGTTTATAGAATACAAATATTAAACAAAGAAATTGTGTTTAACTTAAAATATGTTTAGTCTGAGTTTCTATTTTGTGATGTTCGCAATTTGTTAACATGTGAGAACGGAATTACAAATGAGTAGGTAATATGATAGTAGGATATAATAATATGGTTTGAGGTCAGTAGATACTCTCGTTAGGCCTATTAAACCTTTTTTCAGATATTTATTTTAAGTTTTCATTTCTAATGTTTAAGGGTATAAGCTCAAAATTGAGTGTCAAACTCTGTCTTTGTCTGCTTTTGTCTGTTTTTTTGTTTGATTTTGTTTGTCGTGAAAAACCTTGAAAGAACCCCACAGGGCAGGAGGATTTTTCTCTTGAAAGAAGTCGATGATGAATCTTTTTTTTTTTAAGGCGATGATGAATTTTTTTTCCCAAGGAGGAAGGGGGCCCCGCAAGGGGCAGCTGCCCTTCAGTAAGGATGGTGAGACCCCGTAAATGGGCTAGGAACTTAAGTAAAGTGGGCCTCTCATAACGAAGGCGAAGGCCTTCAGGGGGCCCCTCCAGAGGCAGGATTTCAGAGCACCCAACTTCCTCTCCCCAAACGCGGGGATACTACTCCAGTCATGCACCGCCTCTTTCAGGTCATCATCGCCTTGGAATCGCTGACCTCTCAAAGCGTCTTTTAGTAATCCAAACAGGAAAAAATCTGAAGGTGCCAGGTCTGGACTGTAGGCTAGATGGTCGAGAACTTCAAATTTAAGTTCTTGAAGGCATTTTCTAGTCTGTGCAGCGGTATTAGGGCGCGTATTGTCGTGTAACAGAATAACACCTTCCGACAATCTCCCTCTCCATTTTGTGCGAATTGCTTGCTTTAACTCATTCCGAAGCATGCCAGAATACGATGTACTTGTTACTGTAGTTCCACGCTCTAGATAATGTTCAAGGATAGGACCTAGTATATCCCAAAACAGTGTTTGTATAACTTTACCTGCTGACGGCTGCGCTTTGAACTTCCTTGCAATGGGAGATGTTGAATGCTTCCATTGCATGCTCTGTCGCTTGCTTTCTGGTTCATACTGATGGATCCAGGTGTGGACGTCTGCTCTCGTCTTTTGGCGCGGTATCATAATGAACGTGAAAACGTTTTGGAGTGCATTCTCACTGGAGATGAAACATGGATCCATCACTATGAACCAGAAAGCAAACGACAGAGCATGCAATGGAAGCATCCAACATCTCTCGTTGCGACGAAATTCAAAACGCAGCCGTCAGCAGGTAAAGTTATGCTAACACTGTTTTGGGATACACGAAGCCCTATCCTTGAACATTATCGAGAGCGTGGTGGAACTACAGTAACAAGTGCATCGTATTCTGACATGCTTCGGAATGAGTTAAAGCAAGCAATTCGCACAAAACGGAGAGGGAGATTGTCGGAAGGTGTTATTCTGTTACATGACAATGCGCCTCCTCAAACCACTACACAGACTAGAAAATGCCTTCAAGAACTTAAATTTGAAGTTCTCGACCATCCGCCCTATAGACCAGACCTGGCACCTTCGGATTTTTACCTGTTTGGACCACGAAAAGACGCTTTGAGAGGTCAGTGATTCCAAGGCGATGATGACCTGAAGGAGGCAGTGCATGACTGGCTACGCACATAGCCAAAAACATTCTTTTGTGATAGCATTAGGAAGCTTGTAGATCGCTGGACTAAGTGTATTGAGAAACAGGGAGACTATGTTGAAAAGTGATGTTTATAATCTATCAGATGTGAAAATAAAATTGTGAAAATAAAAAGTGCGGATACTAATTGGATTACCCTCGTGTGTGTGTGTATATATATATATAATATATGAAAATTATTTCACGAAAGTAACACGTGAAAAATATTTATGATGAATAAAACCACGAAGGAAAGGAAACACAAAATGGTGCTCAAGCGCTTTCGTCTAATGACATCCTCAGGAACACTGAAGTACATAAAAGGGTTACAACCTATATATAGGTTACATAAAAAAAAAAAAAATACATATATATATATATATATAATATATATTATATATATATATATACACACACATACATATATATCTACCTATATACCAGTGGCGACTCGTGACATTTTTGTTCAGGCATGCAATGTTATGGAATGGAAGAAAAACATCCGCCTAACCCTCTTGCCCAAACTTTGCATATTGTTTACATAGAACTTAGCAAGTTAAAGGTGTTTTACAAACTTTTGGGGACCTCTTTGAAGGAAAGTTCATTTAATGTTAGGCTTAAATATGCGAACAAAAAATTAGACATATTTATATATAGTAGTTACCGAATTGATCTAAAGAAAAAGATACAAATTTAAAATTTACCTTAAATAATTGTGAAGCATTAATTGAATTGAAATTCTGCTCTCCTAGTTTTCCTGCAAAATTCTTCGATGACCAAATTGTAAAAGTACTCTCGATTCTCCATAAGCTTCTTGAGGAAATTTTTTTCAATTGAAATTAAGGCAAGATTAGATAGCCTTTCTTCACTTTGGGAACTCCGTAAATAACTTTTAATTCTTTTAAGCGCAGAAAATGATCGCTCAACACTTGCTGTCGATATTGGTATAGTTAGAATCAAATTCGTCAATTTATATATTTCCTTAAGACCTTTGTGCATTTCGCTTTCCAGTAGATATTTTAGGAGCTCAGCAACATTCTTTTTGGCAAAAGATTTGTGCGAATATAAAACACACAATTCAGAACGGAGACGAGGAAACTCAAAAAATGAATTGTAGCTTCTTTTCAAAGATTCAAAAGCTCTCTCTGGGAAAGTAACATCATAGAACTCAAATTTTTTGCAATCTAAAAGCTCAATGAATTCCAATTTTTCCATTGAACTGAAACGCTCTTTCATTTGAAGAAGTATATTATCGAATATTTCATGAAATAGTTGACTATACTTCTCTTGTGGAGAAAGACTCTGTTTCCTTTTACATACAGGTTCACCACATCTTTCTGTTATCAAGTCCCACATATCTGCATATTTTGTATCCCTTATTGTTTGATTTTTTCATAGTGCTTTCAACGGTGATTGAGCTATACACAATATCCATAGATTTTGTTTGCAGCACAAATAGATATTCAGTAAAAGGAAAAATTGAAGAAAATACTTCTAATAAAAAATTAAAATCGAAAGTATCGATACCAGCAAGCAATCCGCGTGCACTATTTTTTGTTTTTTCATCAAATTTCTTTGGGTTTTCAAGAATGCTTTTTAAAAGATCTATTATATCTTCTTTATTTTTCTTAACTCTTTCAACTAGACGAGATGAATAGTTCCACCGCGTTGGAGCCAGTTTAGGGAAACGCTTTCCAACAACTTTGTCAAGCATTGAAGTTCGCTTAGTTGAACTGCTGAAAAATGATAACAAACTTCCTAATACTGAAAAAAAATTATTACATTCGGAAATTTCAGCGACAGCTTGGGATAAAACAAGGTTAAGTTTATGGGCGTAGCAGTGAAGAAAAATAGCCTCTGGTACAGTTTCTCTAATCTTGTTTGTACTCCATTAAGATCGCTCCCCATAACAGCAGCACCGTCGTAGGTTTGAGCAACTAATTTTTTCAAACAGCCCAGTTCACCTAGTTGCCTTATAGATAAATCAGAAATCGCTCCTGCATTTCTATCATTGCTGACGTCATTGAATTTTATAAATCGTTCTCAAATCTCTCCATGTTTATTAACATAACGAACAACAGTAGAGAGTTGAGAAAAACAGCTGACATCAGATGTTTCATCTAATAAAATCGCCACATACATGCAGTCGATAAGCTCACGTTTATTTGTTCTAACATAACTGCACTAATAGATTGAATTATGTCATTCTGAATAGCAGATGATGTTCCCTTAAAAACAGTCGCAGTTTTTAAATGGTTTTGAAGCTTTTCATCGAATTCTCCCATACAAAATACCAATTCAATATAGTTACCCCTATTGTCAGCGTTTCTTCATTGTGACCGCGAAATGCTAATTCTTGCATACTAAAAAACATGTTATCCTAATCAAACGTTCAAAATTTCTCGATTCTTATTAACTTCTTCGTTATGTCTGGAAATGGCAACTGATTTCTGCTTGTCGAGTATTAAATCAATTCTTTCTGACTTTCCAAATGTTTTAAGATCAACAAATGCATTTATGTGAGCAAGAGATTTTTCATGGCGAGAAATTGCAGTATGTAAATTGTTTAAATCGTCGTATCCACGACTAACAGAATTCCACACAGAGTTATCTCTTGAAAATAGGAAACACGACCAACAGTACAATTTGTTATTTGAAATATTTCCACATAACCAGGGAACATCATCATACAGCTTAGGATTAAATTTCCTAGTGAAGCCTTTATTTTCTTTGCTTAAATTCAAATGTGGAATCGGTCTGCCATTATTCAATATGCGCTTTTCTCATCAAAAGAGAGTGAGTAAAATCTTCTAGTCTTCAATTGATTAAACACATCGTCAGTCATTATGGGCACTACAATGCTATAATTTATTTAAGGGAACACCGAAACAAGTGGAGCTTGCGGCTGTGGTACTGGAAAGAAGTCTTGTCAGAATTGCCAGATGTTACTTTTTGGTGAATGCACCTATAAAACTGAATGCATGCCGTATTATTTTCATAATTAAAAAAAATCAGAACAAAGCTTTTTAATTATTTTTAGTAAAAATATTAAGTAAATTTTCTAAGCATATTTTAAAACATATTGCCTTTTGAATTTAGCTATGAGGCTCAAAAAAAAAATCTTATGGATAGTGAGAAGTCTCCTTAAAAAATTGCCCAAGGCAAGGCGGTGTAAACAAAATCATGTCTTATTTCACTAGACAATTAAGAACATTTTTCTGTACCCAGACTGAATTAGTGAATGCTTTAGCTACAAGTATTTCGATCTGTGTACAGAAAAATGTTCTTAATTGTCTAATGAAATAAGACATAATTTTGTTTACACCGCCCAATAGCCAGTACATGCGTGATTGAAGCCTCAGCCTATTTTTAGTTTCTGAAAATTATTTTTGTCAATTATAATCCTTACTTAGATCTGAAAAGAGAACATATTTAACGCATGCATTCATTGCATGCGTTGCATTCATTAAGAAATCGCCACTGCTATATACATATATGCAATAAACGGAGAAGTAAAAATAAAAATTAAAAATTAAAGGATTATCAGAGAGGCATACAGATTTGTAAGGAAAAAATATCGATTTTTAGCACAAGATCAAATGAATTGTAAAAATACAAATTTATACTGGAAATCTGCCCGGGTTTTAACACTGCCTTTTATGGTTAAGTTTCGATGTATATAAAAATAAAATGAAAATTAAAAGTTAATAAAGTAGCATACAAGTTTACCAAAGATTTAGCGTTCTACCCTTCTTATCTAAATCTGTTTTGAAGGAATTCAAAACAACAGGATCGAGTTGAAAAAGACCTTTGCTTATGTTGAAGTTATTTGAAAGTTGGATAATGGCAGACTCAAGAATATTTCTATTAACAATGTTGCTAGAGTGGAATAAAACTGAAGCATTATTCCAATCAATACAGTGGGATAACTCTGACAAATGGACAAAAAGGGCACTCGACAACTGTCCTGTTCTAACGGAATATTGATGCTGTTTTATACGTGTGCAAATCCTTTCCCGACACTAAGAAGGCCATTTTTTCATCAATGTTCCTCCGCGCCCTTAGGATCGCCAGTCCGGAATACATCGATGCCGAATTGGAAAAAATCAACGGTATTGGAAGTGATTTGTGTTATCCATCTGCGTTTATGGAATCTTGTCTCAACAAGGCAAAACGAACTTTCTATCGTGTCAATAATAACACTCGTACTTTGTCAAAAAATATTTTAGTACTTCCATTTTTCCTGGGCTTTTTAGGCATTGCTAATGTACTTAAACTTTTGGATATTAATGTAGTATTTTCATATAACAATATCGTGGAAAATATAGTAAAAAATAGCCCTACCAATAATTCAGGCATTATCTATAAAATTGATTGTAAACAATGTGATTCCTTTTACATCGGTCAGACGGTAAAGGATTTGCACACTCGTATAAAACAGCATCAATATTCCGTTAGAACAGGACAGTCTTCCAGTGCCCTTTTTGTCCATTTGTCAGAGTTATCCCACTGTATTGATTGGAATAATGCTTCAGTTTTATTCCACTCTAGCAACATTGTTAATAGAAATATTTTTGAGTCTGCCATTATCCAACTTTCAAATAACTTCAACATAAGCAAAGGTCTTTTCAACTCGATCCTGTTGTTTTGAATTCCTTCAAAACAGATTTAGATAAGAAGGGTAGAACGCTAAATCTTTGGTAAACTTGTATGCTACTTTATTAACTTTTAATTTTCATTTTATTTTTATATACATCGAAACTTAACCATAAAAGGCAGAGTGTTAAAACCCGGGCAGATTTCCATTATAAATTTGTATTTTTATAATTCATTTGATCTTGTGCTAAAAATCGATATTTTTTCCTTACAAATCTGTATGCCTCTCTGATAATCCTTTAATTTTTAATTTTTATTTTACTTCTCCGTTTATTGCATATATGTATATAGGTAGATATATATGTATATGTATATATATATATATATATATATATATATATATATATATATATATGTATATGTTTTTTTTTTTTTTCTGTAACCTATCTATAGGCTGTAACCTTTTATGTACTTCAGTGTTCCTGAGGTTGTCATTAGACGAAAGCGCTTGAGCACCATTTTGTTTCCTTTCCTTCGTGGTTTTTCATCATATATATATATATATATATATATATATATATGATATATTAATCAGTTGATATATTCATAGCTTAAGTAAAATGATGAAAGGTTTGACATGTTTTCACACAGAGCATCATTCTGGTCATACACCCATTTCAGAGCAGGGGCAGCTCGCAGCATCTTTGCCAAGCAAATAGGTGGTCAATGTACTGAGAGGCTTCCTTACTGACAACAACATTGTTCATGTTCGCCTAGTTCAAAGAACATCCAAGTCCGCATTCGCTTTGGTGCAATTTTCTGTAGTTTGTATTGCAGACACCTCCAATTATATTATCTGTTCTGGTGCATGATTCTTTAGGACCAAGATGCAGCGCATTTTTGCGTTTCCTCACCAAGATAGCACAGATTTATCTGTATCAATCACAGTCACACTCGTACTATCTCAGGCATGTGTGTATATATATATATATATCAAAGCTATTGACTTCTCCTTAGGGAAACGGAGCTTACAGATGAAAAGAAGGATCAACACAACGGCAAACATTTTCATTTATTTGTACTTCAGACGTTTCGACAAATCTTTTGTCATCATCAGTGAATTAAGTCTTAACACCTTAAAAAAAAGTAAAAAGTGAAAATTACATCAATACAATATTAAAACCATTAAAATTAAAACCTTAAAGCAAAATGAAAATTGCATCAATACAAAATTAAAATCATTTAAATTTCATCACTATAAAAACTAAAATTAAATTAAATTACCTCAATAGGTAAATACACAATGTTTACATCCACCTCCATACTTGGCAAAGTCTAAGAGAACACTGGATGGTCAGAGGATTAGAAAGGGTATGTGTGAGAGAATCGGTTGGTTAGTTAAAAGAGTTGTAATTTGTAGGATGAGCTATTATTATTAAGGGAGGGTTTGTTTCTATAGATGTACAAAGATTCTAAAATTCGGAGTTCTGTAAGGTTATTGGATCTAGTTAAAATTTCAAACTGAGTTTTGTGAAGGGGATGGTCGTTTTCATTACTATGGCACTTACACAAGAAACTCTCATCACAAATAGCCTTGTTAAGTTTCAAATAGACTCTTTCACATTGTCTGTAATAGTTCAATGTCGATCGGCCATATCTCTGGGTTAATATCAAAGCTATTGACTTCTCCTTAGGGAAACGGAGCTTACAGATGAAAAGAAGGATCAACACAACGGCAAACATTTTTATTTATTTGTACTTCAGACGTTTCGACAAATCTTTTGTCATCATCAGTGAATTAAGTCTTAACACCTTAAAACAAAAGTAAAAAGTGAAAATTACATCAATACAATATTAAAACCATTAAAATTAAAACCTTAAAGCAAAATGAAAATTGCATCAATACAAAATTAAAATCATTTAAATTTCATCACTATAAAAACTAAAATTAAATTAAATTACCTCAATAGGTAAATACACAATGTTTACATCCACCTCCATACTTGGCAAAGTCTAAGAGAACACTGGATGGTCAGAGGATTAGAAAGGGTATGTGACCATCCAGTGTTCTCTTAGACTTTGCCAAGTATGGAGGTGGATGTAAACATTGTGTATTTACCTATTGAGGTAATTTAATTTAATTTTAGTTTTTATAGTGATGAAATTTAAATGATTTTAATTTTGTATTGATGCAATTTTCATTTTGCTTTAAGGTTTTAATTTTAATGGTTTTAATATTGTATTGATGTAATTTTCACTTTTTACTTTTGTTTTAAGGTGTTAAGACTTAATTCACTGATAATGACAAAAGATTTGTCGAAACGTCTGAAGTACAAATAAATGAAAATGTTTGCCGTTGTGTTGATCCTTCTTTTCATCTGTAAGCTCCGTTTCCCTAAGGAGAAGTCAATAGCTTTGATATTAACCCAGAGATATGGCCGATCGACATTGAACTATTACAGACAATGTGAAAGAGTCTATTTGAAACTTAACAAGGCTATTTGTGATGAGAGTTTCTTGTGTAAGTGCCATAGTAATGAAAACGACCATCCCCTTCACAAAACTCAGTTTGAAATTTTAACTAGATCCAATAACCTTACAGAACTCCGAATTTTAGAATCTTTGTACATCTATAGAAACAAACCCTCCCTTAATAATAATAGCTCATCCTACAAATTACAACTCTTTTAACTAACCAACCGATTCTCTCACACATACCCTTTCTAATCCTCTGACCATCCAGTGTTCTCTTAGACTTTGCCAAGTATGGAGGTGGATGTAAACATTGTGTATTTACCTATTGAGGTAATTTAATTTAATTTTAGTTTTTATAGGGATGAAATTTAAATGATTTTAATTTGTATTGATGCAATTTTCATTTTGCTTTAAGGTTTTAATTTTAATGGTTTTAATATTGTATTGATGTAATTTTCACTTTTTACTTTTGTTTTAAGGTGTTAAGACTTAATTCACTGATGATGACAAAAGATTTGTCGAAAAGTCTGAAGTACAAATAAATGAAAATGTTTGCCGTTGTGTTGATCCTTCTTTTCATTTATATATATTATATATATATTCGCCTCGGTGGTGTAGTGGTTAGCGTCGCTGACTACGAATCCATCGGCCCCGGGTTCGAGACCCGACGGCAGCCGGCGCGCAGCAAAACCCAGCTGTTCATCCTTCCACACAATAAAGAAAGCGGTTGGTAGATAAATGGGTACCCTAGGTGGCCTAGTGGTTAAGACACTGGGTTGCTGATGGGGCGTGGTTCGGATTCCACGTTAAACTGTAGGTCTAAGGTGGAGTGAAAAGCTTGACCTTCGTCAGAATGAACAATTCGGGCGGAAGCTAACCAAAGGTTACCAAAGGTATATATATATATATATATAGTAAAATATATCTTTAGCAGACACCTCTCGGCACTTACCTGTTTTCCATGCCTTCACAAGGAATTTTTTTTCTCACTCTTTAACCTCGCTAGAAGGAAGCTTTTGAGACATCGCACTCCGGTTGCTTACAGTGACACGTTAGATCCCATCATGTAAGGTTGTATGGATGTCGTAACAGGCCGTCTTGGTGTCATTCATTTAATATTAATTACTGTAACTTTTTCGCGCGTTATTATAATATTCAAGTCATTATTTAAGTGCACATTTATAACCATTCGATTCAACTTTAATTACAGTGTGAATTTCCATTCAATCAACTGTAACCTTAATCATCATAATTAAATTTCACAAAAACTGTAAAACTTTATTTCTCTTTTGTTTGTTCAATTAATGGAAAACACAACGAAGCCTTTTATCTCCTTAATGATTTTATTATTCTGATCGAAAGCTCAGATGGTGACCTCAAGCCTCATTCAATCAATTACTTATTTTAATAATCTAATTAACTTTATTATACTGGTACCTAGCTACAGTATATACTACATAGGCGGATCTAGGGGGGAGGCGACGTCTGGACCCCCCCCCTTCAATTTCTTACAAGTGCTCTATTTGAATGATGTGTATGCCTCTGAAAACAAATCTTGTTTTTGTAAATACATCATGGTTATTTTTTTTTATTCAAATTTTATTTTGAGTTTATCCGTATACATTGTACGAGGGGTGGTCAGAAAATAAGTTTACACGGCGTATAATTTCGTAACTAAAGGACCTACATTGATTATGTTTGTATCAGGTGAATTCGTTAATCATTGTTGCAACACTGCACGTCGATTCGGCTGCCATCTACTGTACATTGGTTATATGAGTCAGTTGGAAATGTCGGCTGGACTGAAACAGTGCCCTGTCATTTCTGCAACGATATTCCGAGTCTGTCAGTAGTCAAGAATTTCTCGAGCGCATTGTCACAGGAGACGAGACACGGGTTCATCACCGTACTCTGCAAACAAAACGTGCCAGCGTGGAATGGAAAACCTTGGGTCCTCGCGACCAAAGACGTTCAAGATTGTGAGGTCCGCTGGCAAAGTGATGGTTACCGTGTTTTGGACCACAAAGGCGTTTTGCTTACAGATTTCATGCAAAAAGGCATAACAATCAATTCAGCTGCATATTGTTCAACAATGGAACGTTACGAGCGGCCATTAAACGTAAACATCCTGGACTGCTCCGTAGGGCAGGGCACTGTTCCAGTGGAGCCGCCATGTTCAACTGACTCGTATAACCAATGTACGGTAGATGGCAGCCGAATCGACGTGCAGTGCTGCCAACAATGATTAACGAATTCACCTTATACAAACATAATCAATGTAGGTCCTTTAGTTACGAAATTATACGCCGAGTAAACTTATTTTCTGACCGGCCCTCGTACTTCCAAATTTGTAGTTGTAATGGTTTTCATAGATGCCCTTAGTACAGGTACAACCATATCACTATTTCTATCATCTTATTCTGAGAGTAATTTTAACTGGCAAGATATTTGTAATTGTTTGAAAAAATTTCTTTGATAACTGTTGTACCCAAATTAGACTTTTATTTTGTATCATATTTGAATGAGACTGATCTAAGAAAACAATACAACTGATTTTACACTTGGTCATTGGTGGTCTGTTTTACGAAAAATTTTTAGTACTGTCCCCTTTTTATTTTACGGGGTGCCTTTTTTCTTTGGACCCCCCTTACTGAAATGACTAGCTCCGCCCTTGTACTGTATATATATTCTTTCTTATGCAAGAAGGAGGGGACAAGGGCGAATGCCCGCAAAAATGTCCCCCCACCCATAGAGGAAGAAGAGAGCCAAAATCAAGATCCAAAGTTTTCGAAATCTCTGGGGGGAAACTTATAGACACTAGAAAAGATGAGCTAAAGAAGGTTGTTTCAGAGTTGACCTGTTGAGAAGATGAAAGATTGATAATACACGATTAACCCTTGCCTGAGAGAGATGGACAGAAAAGGAGTGAAAATGTGTAGAAAGCCTGCATGTTCTCCTTAAAGAAGGACGCATGCAGTTAGAAAGTTCAGAAGAGCTGTGTCCTTTATAATAGCGATAATAAAGAGAAAATTAGGCAATATTCCGGCGAAGAGAGAGGGATTGAGGACAGTCAGTAAGAGGTGGGGAATAGATGAGACGAAAAGACTTTGATTCCACCTGGTCAAGTAGAGCTGTGTGTATTGAGCCAATCCCACACATAAAAAGAGTACTCCGTATAGGGTCAGACATACAAGACCATTGTACGGAGGCAGCAACTGAATGGGATGAAGAAACTGAGGAGTCAGCAAAGCACACCCAACCTCTTAGAAGCTGTTTTGGAAAGAAAGTATAAGTATATGTGATCTTTGCAGGAAAGATCACGAGAAAAAGAAACGCTAAGAATGTTAAGAGAAGAGGAACGATTGAGTTGTGTGTTGTTAAAGGTAAGGGATAATCATGTGGAAGATTATGACGAATAGAAAGCTGAAGAAACTGAGGTTTTGAGGCATTGAAAGTTACAAGTTTTCTCTGCCCAAATCAGAGATAATAAAAAGATCAGAGGTCAAGTGCGCTATAGCCGTCCCACGCGAAGCATGGAGTGACTGTTCAGAGTGATGCTTTGTGAAGCGGGTGGAGAAGTGAAGAGTAGAATCATCGGCATACGAGTGGATAGGATATGAAGTGCAATTTAATAGATCATTAATAAATAAAAGGTAGAGAGGGGGTGACAGGACAGAGAAATCAGAAATAGCTTTAGGAGAAAAACAGTGGCCATCAACAACCGCAACTATAGAACGGCCAGAAAGGAAATTAGAGATGAAAGAAGAGATAGAAGGATAGAAACCGAAGGAGGGTAGGTATTTTGGAAATTAAGGGTTTCTGCCAGACTCTATCAAAAGCTTTTGATATGTCTAGCGCAATAGCAAAAGTTTCACCGAAATCCCGAAAGGAGAATGACCAAGAGTCAGAGAGATATGCAAGAAGATCGCCAGTAGAGCGTCCCTTGCGGAACCAACACTGACGATCTGAAAGAAGATTGTGAGAAGAGGGTATTTCAGAATCTTCCTATTATGGATAGATTCAAAAACTTTGGAAAGGCAAGAAATCAAAGCAATTTGACGATAGTTGGAGTGTTGAGAGCGGTCGTCCTTGTTTGGACAGGCTGAATGAAGGCAAACTTCTATCAGGAGGGAAAGTACCAGCTAAAGACGAGAGTTTGCCTTTGCAGGGTGTCACTACAGAAGCACAGGTCCATTATGATTGTACGCTCTTCTAGACCTCAGCCCAGATAGGGTAGAAAAAATATCTTTGGAAGAGATTTTAATTTCAGATACAATTAAGTCAGAGGGAGGAGGAGATAAGGAACAGCATCGAAATCGTGCAAGGTTGAGGTGAAGGCGAAAGATTGAGCGGAGAGCTGACCTTTATCAGGAGAATAAATGAAAACTGAGCTGTTAGAATGGAAAAGAGGAGGGAAAGAAGACGTAAAGCTGTTGGAGAGGTTTTTTACTAGATGCCAGAAAAGAGTGACAATAATTTGAATTAGATAGTTTTTCACATTTTTGTCTGATGAAAGAATTTTTGGCGAGTCGAAGAACAGATTTTGTATGATAGCTCACAGGCCTGCGAATGAGAACTTTGTAAGAGTTGTTTCCTTACTAATTGATTTTATATAATTCAACTACGCTGATTTCGAATAAGGTGTCCATTTTTTTTCTATCACGTAAGAGTTTTCTGCAAACTGGAAAGGAAAACCAACAACATAAATAAATATTATTTAGTTCAATTTACATCAGGTACCTATTTCGCTTTGTTATACTAATTACGAATGCAAACAACTCTACAAAGAAAGAAGACGATTAACGTCATTACATATTCATCTTTATTTGTCCTGAGTTTTCTTGTGAGATCTATGCCTTTTCGTCTCGAATGTACGCGCTGTTCCTTTTCTTTTATGTAATAATTCTGCAGTAATCAACCATCATGCTGATGTCCCACCTTCCCTGATATAGGCAGTAGTTTTTAATCAAAATTTAATTGAGTCACTTTTAATGAAAATTACTTACTGTACATATGTAATATGAAATATGACATTTTGTGAAAATCTATACGTGATGGGTAAAAATGAATATTATTTTCGGAATCAGCGTGCGAAGGTTACTATAAAAGTGATAAAATATTTCGGACAACAATATAATCGGACATATAATCCGAGTGAGAGTCAGGAGTTGGATGGCGACGGTACCTTCTGAAAGCCGCCTCTGTGTTGCTGATAGCATTAGAACAAGCAAATTTACAAAGGTTTTTTTTTCGTATTAGTACTGTACTAGGAATAAGATGGAATGTATTCCTCTATGCCTGAAAGAATCACCCCCGTGATGCGCTGAGCGCACTCGGAGGGGCCCCGACCACGGAGACAGTAATTATTCGATGGGAAATCAGGGCCTCCCAGTGAGCAGCGGCCAGAAATTGCCATAGGCGTCTCCTATTGAGAGAATCCAAAGGCCGAAGTGGAGCGATAGGACAGATAACATTTACAAACTTGTGGTCGGAGTAACTCAACCGGGAAAAAAGTTGGATAGAAGTGGAGAGAAAAAAGTGAGAAAATGTCGAAAGTCTGGTACTGCGTGCTCTTCTTAAAGGAGGAGGCATGCAGTTAGAGAGTTTAGAAGAGCAGTGTCCGTGATAATAGCGATAGTAAAGAGAGAGTGAGACAACATTGCGGCGAAGAGAGAGGGATTGAAGACTGAGTAAGAGGCGGGAAATTGATGAGAAGAAAAGCCTTTGATTCCACCCCGTCAAATATGGCTGTGTGGGTTGAGCTACCCCACACATGAGGAGCGTACTCCATATAGGGGCGGACAAGACACCTCTACAGTAAGAGCAACTGAGGGGGTGAAGAAACCGTGGAGGTGGTACAGCACACCTAAACTCTTAGAAGCTATTTTGGAAAGGGAGTATATGTGATATTTCAAGGGAAGAAAACGAGAAAATGAAGAGCCAAGAATGTTAAGAGAAGAGAAAGGATTGAGTTGTGTATTTTTTACGGTAAGGGGATAGTCCTGTGGAACATTGTGATGAGTAGACAGAAAGGAAGTGAGTTTTTGAGGAATTGAAAGCCACAAAGGTTTCTCTGAACCAATCAGATATAGCAGAAAAATCAGAAGTCAGGTGTAACATAGCCGTCGTACGCGAATCACGGAGTGACTGTTGTGAGGGACGCTTTGAGAAGCGGGTTCAGAAGTAAAGAGTGGAATCATCGGCATAGGGCAGGAAGTGCGATGCAATAGATCATTGATGAATAAAAAGAAAAGAGTGGCTGACAGGATAGAACCCTGAGGAACACCACTGTTAATATCTTTAGGAGAAGAACAGTGGCCATCTACCACCGCAGCTATAGATCAGCCAGAAAGAAAAAAAAAGGTGTAGCATAGATGGAAGGAAAGAAACCGAAGGAGAGCAATTTTGAAATTAAAGATATGTGTCAAATTCTATCAAAAGCTTTACATATGTCATGTGTAATATCAAAAGTTTCACCGAACTCCCGAAAGGAGTATGTGAGAGATATATATATAAGAAAATCGACAGTACAGATTCCCTTGCGGAACCCATACTGACGGTCTGAAAGAAGATTGAGAAGAGAGATGTTTAAGAATCTTCCTATTAATTAAGGATAAATTAAACACTTTAGAAAGGCAAGAAATCAAAGCAGTTGGACGATAGTTCGAGGGTTGAGAGCGGTCACCCTTCTTTGGGACAGGCTGAATGAAAGCGAACTTCCATTAGGAAGGAAAAGTACCACATGAAAGATAAACACGAAGGAGTGTGGCTATGCAAGGTATTAGCCCAGAAACACAGTTCTTAAGAACAAGAGGAGGAACACCATCAGGACCGTACGCCTTCTAAGAGTTGAGCCCAGATAGGGAAGAAAGAACATATTTGGAAGTTATTCTAATTTCAAACATAACAAAGTCAGAGGGAGGAGGAGATAGAGGAACAGCACCAGAATCATCCAGAGATGAGTTGGAGGCTAAAGTTTGAGAGAAGAATTTAGCTTTGTCAGGAGAAGAGACGGAGCTGAGCCGTCGGAATAGGAAAGAGGGAAAGAAAAGGAAGTAAAGTTGTTGGAGAGTTTCTTAGTTAGATGCAAGAAAGCGCGAGAAGGATTAGAATCGGATAGGTTTTCACATTTTTGTGAGATGAAGGAATTTTTGGCGAATCGAAGAACAGATTTTGCAGGATTCTGGGATTCCTGGCTGATATATAAGCTGAGTGAGAGTCAGGAGTTGGATGGTGATAGTACTTTCTGAAAGTTTTCCCTCTGGTGCGGATACCATTCGAACAAACTAAATTCAACCAAGTAATTTTTGCATTAGTAGTAGGAATGGAATATGGAATGTATGCCTCCATACCCTAGAGAATCACCTCCCTGATGTGCTTATCGCAGCCGGAGGGGCCCCGACCAAGGAAGCAGTTATCATTCCATAGGAACTCAGAGAAGTAATGCCCAACGGCATCCCAATCAGTGGTGCCAAGGTGCCAAAGGCGCTTCCTCTTGGGAGGATCCGAATTGGAGCGATAGGACAGGAAACAGATATAAGATTGTGATCGGAGGAGCACAACGGAGAAAAAAGTTTGAAGAATAATAAGAAGGATGAGTGGCGAGAAATAACTCCAGAATGTTGGGCCTATCTCCAAGGCGATCGGAGATACAAATTGGCTGTTGTACAATCTGCTCTACGTCATTCAGGATAGAGAAATTGTCAGGGAAGTCAGTGAAGTGGGAGAAAGCCAAAGGTGTTGGTGAACATTGAAATCACCTAAAATGGAAATTTCAGCAAAAGGAGAGTGGGATAGACTGTATTCTACTTTAGAAGCGAGTTTTGGATAGTCAGTAGAATTAGGATAAAGGTAGAGAGCGCAGATGTTTTTATTTTGAGATTTGCATCTAAGCCATAGACAGAGGGTGTAGAATTTGATGGATTCAAGTTCGGGAAGACGAGAGGAAGTAAGGTTGTTGCGTACATATACGCAACATCCACCTTCGGAATGAAAGTGAGCATATAGAAAGTAGGTGAGTACAGAAAAGGGGTTGCTGTCACTCGTCCCAGACACATGAGTTTCAGTGAGGAGGAGAGGGTGAAGTTTAAAGGAGGAGAGGTGGTGTTCAACAGATTGAAAATTTGAGGAAAGGCCACTAATGTTGCAGATGTTTATGAAAAGTAAATCAGGCAGAGGTTCAGAACATCTCGAGTGGGCAGTAGCAGAACCAGCCCCGATGCCCAGGTCGGCGTTCTCTGTATCGGCAGTGGGGAAGCCAGAATTGGGGACATTTATGGTCTCCTCCCAAGGGGGACTCCGAGACTCTTGAGGTTGATGACACTTTTTTTTTTAATTTTGAAAATATTGTGTAGTTCGTAAAATGCTTGTACAATTTAGGGTGGATCGATTTTACATTGTTTTCGATTTCCATATTCTAATAGAGACAAAACCTTGCGCATGCATGAGAAAATAGCCTCTAGAAAATCGTAGCTTAATAGGTAATCATCTTCTGCCCCCGGCAGAGCGATGAAAATCATATTTTAGTAGTCAAAAACGTATTTTTAAACCCTAGCCTAGAGTCATAAAATTTTGCGTGTGTGTTATTTCATGCCTAAGCAACGATATAAATGCTATGGGAAATATATAAATGCATTATTTAAGACAAAGAGCCGATCTGAAAATATGTATAATATACATATTTTCAGATCGGCTCTTTGTCTTAAATAATGCATTTATAATTTCCCATAGCATTTATATCGCTGCTTAGGCATGAAATAAAACACACGCAAAATTTTATGACTCTAGGCTAGGGTTTAAAAATACGTTTTTGACTACTAAAATATGATTTTCATCGCTCTGCCGGGGGCAGAAGATGATTACCTATTAAGCTAAGATTTTGCAGAGGCTATTTTCTCATGCATGCGCAAGTTTTTGTCTCTATTAGAATATGGAAATCGAAAAAAATGTAAAATCGATCCACCCTATTGTACATGTAGTGATGAGTACTACATACTTTGTGTGTCCATTTTGGATATTTTTCTATTTTCGATATCTCTCAGTAGAAATTTTAACTCATTCTTCTGAAGAAAATTGTTGCAAGTCTTTCAGATTCGAAGGGTTTCTCTTGCCAACAGCTTTCTTCAAATGAAACTAGAAATTCTCGATTAAATTGAAATCTGGGTTTTGGCTGGGCCACTCGAAAATCTTTATATTCTTTTGTTGAAGCCATTTTATGGTGCTTTTACTTTTATATTTTGGATCATTATCTTGCTACAGTACTCAACTGCGACCCATACGCAACTCCCGAACTGAAAACAATATATTTTCTTCTAAAATTTTTGGATATTTCTTCGAATTCGAGATTACATTGATGACAACAAGCTTTCCTGGACCAGAAGCACTAAAGCATTCCCAATGAAGCAAAGTACCACCACCATGTTTTTCTGTGCGAAGGATTTTTTTTTATCTCGAATACAGTATTTCATTTTCGACAAACATACTGTTGTTCGGTGTTCCCGAATAATTCAGTTTTGGTCGCCTGTGTCCAGAGAACTTTCTTCCAGAATACAAATTATCATTTTGATTATCCTTGGAGTACTTTAAACGAGCTTCTTTGTGCGCGTTTCGTAATAGAAGTTTTCTTCGTGCAACTCTTACATGCAGACCATTCTTTCTCAATGCACGACGTACAATAGAGGGATGGACATCGATCTTGGGCTGTCTTAATGTTTAGAAAATATCACCTGCAGCCACTCGTGGATTCGCAGCAGCCATTTTTTCAATCTGTCTAGCTGTACGTTCTGAAATTTTGCAAGGTCGTCCACCCTTTCGTAGAATTTTGCTTATTCCAAAGCCGTTCCATTTCTTTATAACTGTAGCAACCGCCGTAAATGGATTCCGAAGTTCTTCTCCTATCTTCCTATAACTCTTTCCAGATTCATGTGTAGCAATAACAGATCACTTAAGATCTGTAGACATCTCTTTACCACGACGACCCATTGCTTATTAGTGGCTTGTACACTTTGTACAGACATCCGTCTTCCATGAAGATTCACAAAGAAAATTCTAGAATTCAGAATTGTCAAGTCTCTAATCAATAAACAGCCAACAACTGATAAAAATTTTACATTCTTGAAGCCTAAGGTGGACACATAAAATATTAAATAATTTTATAAATAAATGTACGAAAACTTTTGCATTTTTTTATTTCCACAAATTTTTTATGTTTTACATTATATGTTCGAGTTAATTAATTATTTTATTTGTTAAATTTTCCAATCGAACGGTAATCTTTTCATGACTATCCTATGCATGGTACGAAAGATAAGGACGAATATAACTGAAATATTTCTTTGTACGAATGGTTATGAGCGCCACTGTGCCAATCGAGTCAAAAGGAGAAGAGAGATTTAGATTCCATTTCAACATTTCCCTCTTGTGCCCCAACATGATTAAGAACAACAAATGGATGAACGTGAAAACTTTACTTATAAGAAGTTTAACGATAAACAAACTACAAATAATATATATATATATATATATATATATATATATATATATATATATATATATATACACAGTGGTCTCAAAAATTACTTGGACCACCTACATATTTGACGTGAAATGAGATTTAGAAAAGGTTTTCAAAGGATTAAGATAAGCCGTTTATGGGTATTTGCCTTTTTGCGATATGTCTAGACACACTTAGTCTCAGAGGAATGATTGTTATCAAGAATTGTTACTTTCTCTGGGATTTATCAAAAAAATAGAAAAATCTGGGGGTGGTCCAGGTAATTTTAGCAGCCACTGTATATATAACTGATGCAGCCTGAGATCATGGAGCCAGTCTGGACCGGTTCAGAATCCAAGTATGTTTATTTTACAGTTACGTTACGTTATATATAATATATATATAGATACTATATATATATATATTATATATATATATATACAGTATATACACACACACACATATATATATATATATATATAGATACTATATATATATATATATATATATATATATATATATATATACAGTATATACACACACACACATATATATATATATATATATATATATATATATATATAGTTTGTTTAGCGTTAAGCTTCTTATAAATAAGATCTTCACGTTTATGCATTTGTTGTTCTTAATCATGGGGCACAAGAGGGAAATGTTAAAATGGAATCTAAATCTCTCTTCTCCTTTTGACTCGATCGGCACAAGGTTATCACGTATTCATAAGTCCCTCATTTGCTTCCATTCAGCTTCGGCGCACGCATACGCTAAATCCTTTTGCCGGTAAACCTCTGCACAACTGTTTTGGTTCGTCTTTCCTTTCACTTGGAAGGGATGCTGTAAAATACTTTTGAAGACCACTCGTAAGAGGCTTAACACGAACCTGTGAAGAAAATAAAGGTCTCTGAAGGGAAGAGACGAGTTTAATGAAGATGCGGTTCACAGTTCACTCATGTTCATTTCGTTCATGTTGAGGGTAAGCTTCATTCTGCCGTAATTTACTTTTTTGTGTTGCTCTCTTCAACCGCTCCTGAATGTTCAGGTAAACCATTATTATCTCTCTCTCTCTCTCTCTCTCTCTCTCTCTCTCTCTCTCTCTCTCTCTCTCTCCCTCCCTCTCTCAAGTGAAAGTCATATAAATAAAATATTATATTTTAATACCATTTTAAAGTTAGCCTAAGGAATTTAAATCATAATGTTATTCTTTTTCAAATATTCATTTATTAAATTCCATAAATAATTATAATTTATTCAAGCATATTAATATATAAACCAGATGGAAAGTTTTTCAACTTCATATATTGCCTTCAAAATAGCATTTTTATCATTTTGCGAGTTGCAGCTAAGAAGATTACGGATGAATTTTTGTTAGCATGCGAATGAAATATTATCTTTTATTTGTGCCTCCATTAAAACTGAGCTTTTGCAGGAAAGGGAACATTTGCAAGAACATATTGGTAAAACTTTACATAAGATAAATGTAATCAGTCAGTAAAACAGTATGCTATATATATATATATATATATATATATATATATATATATATATACAGCCTCCAGATCACCAATTTGTAGTGGCCCAGAAAGTACACTGGTCTACAGCCAAAATGCTTCGGAAATAAAAGTAGTCAATCTTTACTAATTTTGGGTCACTGAATACGAAAATGATGCCTAAAATTGCCAATTGGCTCTATTTATAAAGATATCAGGCAACCCTGCACCCTACTAACTGGACTGCATCTGTCGCGTAATATGTAGACGCCTGTGACACATCGACGCATTGACTCTACTGCGCATGCGCGTAGTTATAATTTTTATTTTAATAAATTAATGTAAATATATACATATATATATATATATACCATAAAATGTAATTTTAAATTTATCTATTACATTATGTATTTGTAAATTATTTTTTAAGAAATAGATTGGATCATTTTTACATATTGCTTCCCATAATGTTTTTGATATTAATATAAATGGAATACTAACCTAACTTAACCTTACCTAATTTAAAATTATTAAAATGCAATGTAATTACATTAATTTATTAAAATAAAAAAATATAACTACGCGCATGCGCAGTAGAGTCAAGGCATCGATGTGTCACAGGCGTCTACATATTACGCCACAGCATCAGTTCATTCGCGGAAGTCATACAGTGCACCCTTGTCAAACTCTTTTTAGTGTTTGCTTTTGAAACTGAATTTTTTTCAGCCTAATTTGAACAAAGATGCCTCGTAGTTGCGTGAACATGAACAAGGTAGATAACTTCTGTTATGTTTGTGGAGAATTGACTTTTGCATCACAAACGCGTGCTATAACCGCCATGATCAGGAAAGCCTATCACCTTTATTTTGGCTGTAAGATTGGAGATCAGGACAAGAGCTGGGCCACACACATATGCTGCAATACTTGTGCAACAAACCTTCGCCAGTGGTTGAATCGGGAAAGGAAATCCATGCCTTTTGCAGTGCCAATGGTGTGGAGGGAACAAACAGATCATGTCAGCAATTGTTACTTCTGCATGGTGCCTCCAGTCAAGAAAGGTATTTGCAAGAAGAAAAAGTGGATTTTACAATATCCAAATATCCCCTCTGCTATACGCCGGGTACCTCACGGCGAAGGACTACCCGTTCCTGAGCCCCATACTCATTCTCCCTGGAATCAGAGGACGAGGAGAATGAAGGAACCTGCGAAATTTGTGAGCCTTCAACTTCACAAGACCCTGAATTTGTTTATAACTTGACATCTTCTAAACCGCACATGATAACTCAGAATGAATTAAACGACCTTATCAGAGATTTAGAACTGCCAAAGAGTAAGGCAGAGCTGTTGGGCTCCAGATTGCAGCAGTGGAATCTCCTCGCTGAAAATGTTAGAGTGTGTAAGTTTCGTGACCGTCAAAAAGATTTTGTCCCATTCTTCATCTTGGAAGGTGACCTTGTATCTTGCAACGACATCGATGGTCTGATGGCAGCTCTTAACATTATTGACAATCCTGATGAGTGGAGACTGTTCATTGATTCATCGAAGTTGAGTTTAAAAGCGTTTTGTTGCATGTTGGCAACGTATTGCCATCAATTCCAGTTGGTCATGCAGTCCACATGAAGGAAACATATAACAACATGAAGCAACTTTTGAACTGCATAAACTATGACAAACATCAGTGGCAGGTTTGTGGTGACTTGAAAGTTGTTGCTATCGTGCTTGGACTGCAGCCCAATGGGATAGTCGGGCTAGGACTTCTCATTACATCAAGAAGGATTGGCCACTCCGACACTCATTGGAACCTGGAACAAAAAATGTTCAGTATCCTCCACTTGTAGAATCGAGCAAGATTTTGTTACCATCCTTACACGTCAAACTGGGCGTCATGAAAAATTTTGTTAAGGCTATGGATACAACGGGGGCAGCTTTTAAGTACCTCGGTGGTAAATTCCTAAAGCTCAGTGAAGCAAAAATCAAGGAGGGTGTATTTGTTGGTCCACAGATCCGCGAGCTTCTTAGAGATGAGGAGTTCGACCGTATCCTAGGTGGTGAGGAGAAGACAGCGTGGAATGCTTTCCGGTTAGTAGCAACCAATTTTCTCCGAAATACCAAAGCTGACAATTACAGGGAGCTGGTGGAAAACCTGCTGTTGTCCTATAAAAAAATGGGCTGCAATATGTCTTTAAAGATACATTTCCTCCATTCGCACCTGGAATTTTTTCCGGCCAACTACGGAGCAGTCAGCGATGAACATGGTCAACGTTTCCACCAGGATATCTCAGCGATAGAGAAAGGCTACCAGGGGAAATGGAGTCCATCATTGTTAGCAGACTACTGCTGGACAATAACAAGAGATGCTCCAGAAGTTGAATACAAGAGACAAGCAAGGAAGCGACGGGTTGAATCAATATAAGTGACTGCATTATACAGGTATGTTACTAATATATGGTATACACAGTATATGGTTACACAGTATAAGCGTTAAGTAAATACAATAATGATAAAAAACACTAATTTAGGTAGGCTTATGAGATGTGCGGCAGTGAACACACAATAATAAGTAATTAAGTCTATAATAACTGAGGTAATGAAAGTACGGTGTGATACAGTAAACGGATTAGGCAAGTAAACATAAACTGCATAAATGAGCACATAAACTAGTGGATACAAATACGGTAAGATAGTTGAAACGGCAAAATAATTGAACAGACTTACTGTAGTCGTAATAGGAAAGTTAGTTTGTCGGTTGTTTGCGTACACTTTTGGGCCTACTCAATTAGGCAGAGTTTGTGGACTTTTCAGCTTTGAATCCTGAATAGTTTAGTACGACGTAACAAAACACTGTAGGCCGAGTGAGGGTCTACAAGAGGCTTACTGACCTGCGATTTCGATGGAGATAACTCTGAAGACTGACGAGGGCCTAGGTGAAGGTTGACCGTACTGCGTTTCGACGTGGATAACTCTGAAGAGTGACGATGGCCTACGTGAAGGTTGACCGTACTGCGCTTCGACGTAGATGATCTGAGGACGTATAGACCTACCGGCAGGAGGATATGTTGAAGGCCCGGTGATAGACTTGTTGAAAGGGCGCCGATCGAATTGTGGTGAAGGATGAGTGGAGCCAGAGCCAGAAGGATGACGCCGGTAGAGTGATGTTTGCTTCCGGCAAGGTGAAATTGTAGGTTACCTCAAATGGTGATTCGCTTCGTGTATTAGTGAACTGTTGCTTGAAAGACTGAATCCGGCTGAGATCGAACGGCACTACGTGAAAGTGGATATTCACGAGGAGTAGTAACGAGCAGAGTGAGAGCGATTTTTAGTGAACTCTGGCTTATATCGGCTCGGAAGACACGTAGTTTCTCGTGGGCCTTTTTGCCCCCCCCCCACAGCACAATCTGCTTCTCTCTCCTTGAACCCACGTGTGTTTTTCGGTCTCTGATGATTCCCAGATGTTTCCGAACAGCGAGGAAAGGAATTTTCGGTTGGTCTCTACATTTGTCTGTGTTTTAAGTTTCCCGACTTCAGTTTGGTGAATGTTATATTTCTTTTAAATAAATTCTAATAAACAGAAGAAACGGAGATTGTATGCCAAGGAGTTTGAGCGTGGCATATGGACCTGGGTTGAGGAGTGGCCTTTATGATTCATATTATTATTCTGTCTATATCTTTACAAATTTTTAGCATTGATATATCCGGTGGATCATCAACTTTATATTTTATATATATATATATATATATATATATTTGAACTTAGGTAAACCAAACAAATAAATAAGCGTGCGTGTGTGAGGTGGAAGCATAAGATAGCGCTCGGAGTTATAACAGACTAACAAACAAATGCGTTCGTTCGGTGCCGATTAGCAACGGGTAAACGAAAGGGTTCAGAGTTATAACAAACAAACAGGGAAAAGCGCTCGGCGTCATTGGGTGACGGACCGATTAAAGCGTTTGTTGTGTTGTTCTTCGGGCATTATTATTATTATTACTATGATTATTATTATTATTATTATTCAAGTGTGTCGGTGTTCCCCTAAACTTTATATTATTTATTTCTATATGTCGGCGACACTGATGTTTGATTGCTTTTTTCCGACTGTTTAATTAATCTGACTGCGAGATTCCGGGACAACACTTTATACCCTTGCCCAATTGCGTCCTCTCCCTCAGTCCGTTGAGAGAATGGAATGCCATTCTCGGAAGGATATAAATTACGAGTTTTCCTTTGTCAGTCTTTATTACACAAGGTTGGAATCACTTTTAAACTATTAGAATTCTTTTACAATACAGAGTAATTAGAAAATCAAATCCTTAACACAACACTTGTTTAGAGAATTGTAAAACGAAACAAATGCTTACATCTAAAAGCTAAGGGGCCCAGCCGAACCAGCTGCCCCAAGGGCGAAGCACTCACTTGTTTTCACTCTGCCCTAGAGAAAACTCCCATGGTGCCAAGTTTTATAAAAGATTATTAAACTTGCAAATCCTACTCTAATAATAATAGTAGCAAAATAATTTATATAATTGTAGTTTTACACTTAACTCTCTTATGTGATTTATAATAGCCTAAAAGAACATTTAGAATTTAGAAATCTCTGTTTGAGATTTATAAATGTGGCACACTGGAGTCATTTAGGGTTATCGGAAAAGGATGCCAAGCGAGTGTACTGGCATCGAGGCACTTTATACAATATTAAAAATTTAACGGATTCATATTTTAATTTATACGAACAGAATAATGTATTTTAAAGGATTAATATTTTAATTTATACAAACAGAATGATATTTTTTAATTTTAACATAAATTTATTTTCCTGTGGAAACCCTTTTTCCACATATATATATATATATATATATATATATATATTTTATTATTATTTAGCTCTGTGCGTATGTGTCAATGTGCTACAGCGAGTGTGGGGGTCCCCTTTAAACTTTATATTCACAGGCCTGCGATGGAAAAGCTTTTTCATAATTTTAGCTGTTTACAATGTATTTTTGTGTGCTGAATTCGAAAAACACAATAAAAAGTCATACGACACAAAGTTATTTCACAAATTCGATTTTTTTGTGAAGCGACTTCGAGAAAATGCCAGATTTCCGGAAATTACTAGAAACTTCTAAGAGACTATAAATACTGGGTTGCCAAGCCGTATAAGTCAGTTGTTACTCAGATTTCATGACGTGCGCACAATGATTCATCCGAAGCGAATTTTTTTAGTGATTTGGGTTGTTTTTGGTGTTTTATATCAGCGAACTAGCGTGTTTTGATGGTGTTAAGAAAGCCTTATTTAGCCTTTATTAAATTAAATTCAAGACTCTTATTTTGTTCTGGGTACTGTAGTAAGTTGTGAATCATGGCTAGCCGTGGATGTGTCAACAGTCCCGACAGCTTCTGCTACATATGTGGGGAATTTGTGATTAAGAAACATCAAAGAAACGTAACAAATTTTATTAGGCAAGTGTACCATGCCTACTTTGGAATGAAACTAGGAGACCAAGACAAACCATGGGCACCACACAAAGTTTGTCTTATTTGCGTAGAGGATCTAAGGAAATGGTGTAAAGGCAAAAAGAAAGCGTTCAGATTTGGTGTGCCAATGGTATGGAGGGAGCCAAAAAATCACTGATGACTGCTATTTTTGCTCTTGTGATGTTAAAGGCTATAACTCAAAAAATAAGAAAACGATATTCTATCCAAATCTTCCATCAGCTTTTCGACCTGTTCCTCATGGGCCAGAAGTTCCAGTTCCGCTTCCACCAGAAACATTGGAAGATTTGCCTAGTAATTCTGGTTCAGATACTGATCATGAAGAATTTCAGTGTGATATAGGAAGTCAAGACTCCCAGTTGTACACTCAATCTGAACTAAACGATTTAGTGAGAGATTTGGGATTATCCAAGGAATCTGCTGAACTCTTAGGCTCCAGATTAAAAGAAAGAAATTTATTATCAGCTGGAACATCGATATATTTGTATAGAGGAAGAGAAAAGGAGTTTATTCACTACTTTTCACATGAGGGCAATTTAGTTTACTGTAGTGATATTGATGGTTTGGTCCAGGCATTTGGCATTGAGTACAAAGCGGATGAATGGAGACTTTTCATCGACTCTTCTAAAAGAAGTCTAAAAGCTGTTCTTTTGCACAATGGGAACAAGTATGCCTCTGTACCTGTTGGTCACTCGGTACATCTCCAAGAAAGTTATGAGAATTTGGAATTGGTTCTTACAAAGATAAAATATTATGATCATCACTGGATGATATGTGGAGACCTTAAGGTATTGTGCATGCTTCTGGGGCAGCAGGGAGGATATACTAAGTTCCCATGTTTCCTTTGTGAATGGGATAGCAGAGCAAAGAGTCAACACTGGGAGCAAAAACACTGGCCACAAAGAAGATCTCTAGAACCTGGAAGCAAGAATATTTTGCGTAAAAATCTTGTTGACCCAAAGAAAGTACTTCTACCACCTCTTCATATAAAACTAGGCCTTATGAAACAGTTTGTTAAGGCATTAGAAAAAAGTGGAGAATGCTTTAAGTACCTCTGCAAGAAGTTCCCTAACCTATCAGAAGCAAAATTAAGAGAAGGTATTTTTGTAGGCCCAGACATTAGAAGACTGCTGTCAGATGAAAACTTCTTGTCTACGATGACTGAAGTAGAAAAAGAGGCTTGGAATCCCTTCAAAAGTGTGGTTCTAAGTTCCTTGGGAATAATAAGGACCCTGAATATGCACTCATTGTTGAAAACATGCTGGAGAAATTCAAAGCTTTGGGATGCTCAATGAGTATCAAAATTCATTTCTTGAATGCACACTTGGACTTTTTCCCAGAAAATGTAGGTGCAGTAAGTGAGGAACAGGGAGAACGTTTCCATCAAGACATTAAGGAGATGGAAAAGAGATACCAAGGCCGGTGGAACGTTAATATGATGGGGGATTATTGCTGGATGCTTCATCGTGAAAATCCGGAAGCAGCGCACAAAAGGAAATGCAACAGGCGCAGCTTCACTGGCAAAAGAAAACGGGACTACTAAGCCATTCCACTAAGTAAAGATGTAAGTATCCAAGTTTTATAGTTTTTAAAAATAAATATATTCAGAAATGGTCAGGAAATAGGTTTCATGTGGTAATTCTTCACTACTTATTTTATTCAGTAACATATTACAACATAAAAACGTCATAGCAAATTGTGAAAAAACTATACGTGATGGAGCAAATCTGAGGCCGTTTTTGGATTTAGCACCCCAAATTCCTATAAAACCAGCATACAATTTCAAAAAAGTTTTTAGGACCCTCAATTTTGCAGGCCTGTGTTATTATTTACATGTATTATTTTTATTAATATTATTTGGTAATGTGTGTGTGGGGAGGGGAGCGATTCTGCTTTATGATTATTTGATCATGTATGTGTATGTGTCGCTGTTCTGTTTTGTCGTGCTATAGTGGTGTCGTCGTGCTGCAACTGCTGTGGGGCGGTCCTTAAAGTTTATATTATTATTTATAGGTATTATAAACTTGAAAAATTAAATTAAAATGGTGGTCCCTAAAGCTCATATTATGACGTTAAATTGTTTTCCAATTTCTTTTCATTAAAAAGCTATTGACGGCTTAAGATCTTATCAGGGATTAAAATTTTGCTCCCAAGAGTTCCACCAATCTTTTCCCCTCACTGCAACCCGCCACTCTCCTGTGGCACTTGCACTACCCGCCCAACCACTTTTCCGTACTCTGGTACTTTGCCACTAAACTACTCATCTCAATGTGTTTGAAATACTGTAAATCAGGTGTTTCAGACATTCCAATAGAGATTTGTGGTTACGATACCAAGCACGACATATTTTCGATCTTCATCCTTTTCAGCCATTCTTTCAGTTTTTACCACCAAATACTATATATATGTATGTATATATATATATATACACATGTGTATTATATATATATATATATATATATATATATTATATATATATATATATATATCAATACCTCAGTCCAATACCCTAGTCTAGTATTCGAGGATTCAAACAGAAGCAGTGACCCTCTAAATAGCGTATGTGTGTGTATGTGTATAACACTGAATACCATGAATAGCCGCTATACTTACAATGGAGAAAATTTCTCGAACCCCCAAAAAAATCCACTTCCATTAAAGAAAGTGAACATTGCCCCCTTATTTATAAGTGGCAACAGAGCAATACCTAAGAATTATCGGTCAGTAGCTCTCACCTTCCACCTTATAAAGTGATTTGAACGTAAAACTAGAGGCAAAACAACTTACTACCTACAAGAGAATTTATACAACCCAAATCCACATGGCTTCAGGGCTGGAAGATCATTCATGCCTATCACAGCAATTAGACCACCAGGAGAAAATATTGGAAACATTGTGTTGAGGGCAAAACATAGATGTAAACTTAAGAATACAGGAATTACTGGAAAGCTAGGAAGATGGATATTTAATTTTCTGACTCAAAGAACACAAAACGTGGTAGTAAATGGAGTTAAATCTGAAGTCTCAGAAGTCATGAGCTCTGTCCCACAAAGTACAGTATTAGTTCCGTTGCTGTTCATAATAATGATTGCAAATATTGATGCAGATATCAATGACAGTATAGGATCATGTTTCGCAGATGACACAAAGATATGTAAGGAAATATTGAGCGAAGGTGACATACAAAAATTACAAAACGACATTGAAAGGGCAGAAGACAACAATATGAAGTTCAACGAAGTAAAATTCCAACTTCTAAGATATGGTAATAACAAGGTGCTACAGAATAAAGGGTACAAAACTCTGCAAGTCAAACAGATAACAACAAATCTACAAGTCAGGGATCTTGCAGTAATAATGTCGTCGGATGCAGAATTTAGATGGCACTATAACATCAAAATTACAACGGTTAGATAAATATTGGGAATCATCTGAAGGAGCTTCCGCAACAGAAAAGCAAACATCACGCTCAAGTTATGGAAGAGTCTAGTCCTTCCGATAATTGAGTATTGCTCAGTACTTACCAGCTCATACAGAAAACGAGACATTGCGAGCATTGAAGCTATACAAAGGACTTTTACGTGGAAGAGAGAGGAAACGAAAGGTAAAGACTATCGGTCTCGATTACAATCCTTGAAACTCTACTGTCTGCAAAGGAAGCGCGAGTGGTACACAATAATATACTCCTATATATGGAAAATACTCGAGGGTTTTGTCCCTAACCTTAAAAATAAAATAGAAACAAAATGGAATGAGAGAAGAGGCAGATTTTGTACTGTTCCAGCTGGAGAGAGGGCCATGAAAACGAGGATGGAAAATACCCTGGGAATACGAGGCCCAAAGTTTTTTAATTCCTGCTAAAAGAGGTGAGGAACCTTCAGCACACCGACCCAAATAATTTCAAGAACCAGCTGAACAGATTCCTGTGCAAAGTTCCTGACCAGCCATGCGTGGGTGGCAACGAGGGCAGGAGGAGATCAGAACGCAATTCCCTCCTTCACCAAATCCCAAAAATGAGGCGGGATGCTGCAGAGGGCTCGACCGCAGGTCGATCCTGAACCATCGTTCAAACCCTCATAATGTAACATAAAGTAAGTATTCTACCAGAATCGTTTGACTTTAGCCGAAGGTTCGTCGTTCTGCATATTCTTTAAGTCCATCGGTGAAGATTTTCAGGCAGTGACGTCACAATGATGCAATTTCACACAATGATATCACACAGCCGCGAAATTTTGTCATACAGAAAGAAGAAAGGCTGATGATAATACACATTCATATGAAATAAATATAGGAGAAAGGGTAAAGTTAGTTTTAGTTGGATAAAGTTAAATTACGTAAAAAGAAGTTAACTTTGTGGTGGATGAGATTAGGGTAAGTTAAGTCAGGTTTAGTTAGATTGGGTCAAATTTAGCTTGGTTCGGTTAGAGTGGTTAATGTTAGGTAAAAAATGTCTGCTTAAGAGAAAACCGCAATAAACGCGGTGACTTGCAAGCTGCAAGTAAACACAATCCAATAGTGTTCTTACCTAGCAACAGGAAAATAGAGCTATCATTATCCTCATCCCTCCACTCGAAGCGGGTGTTTCTTTTGCAGGAGTCGTTCCTGATGAAAAATCAGTCTTGGAGAATATCATGCTCTGCCAGAATACACACGCCTCCAAGTACAGTAATTCGGCCTTGGAAAAAGGAACTTGAGTTTACAAGGCACAAAGACAATCTCCCGTGTGCCAGGTGGGAACACTGTTGGGTTGTTGTTAATTGCAGCTCCCAAGCATTGTCGAAAAAGTCTAGACTTCTTGAAAAGTAATAATCTACAGCATCATAAAAAAATGATTTGTGATGCGAAGATGGGTAGAAGTAAGCACAAAATAAGGGAAATTATGAAAATAATAGAAAAAATAAAAGATATGGGACAGTAAATGATAACTAGAAATAAAAACTAAGGAAATTTAAAAGAAACACTTTAGTACCATGGATGGAAGAGAAAGTATATGAAAGAAGATCTCTGAAACAGAAATAGGACTCGTCACTATCACACTTTAAAGAACTCGAGACCTAAAAACTTTATTTGGTGCTACTATAGTATGCGGTCTACCTACGATTCGGCGGTCTACCTTTTAATTATAGCTTCTTATCTTGTTTACTAATTGCTTGTTTACATCCCAATGTCAATCGCCCTTGACGATTGGTTAGGTTTAGTCATGATATTTTCGTTAGTTTTAACGAAAATATCATGACTAAACCTAACTAATCGTAGGTAGACCGCATACTTTAGTAGCACCCTTTATTTTTTGGTACGAGTATGTTGACAACCTTTAAAGAACACGTCATTAAAGGAATTTATTATTTGACTTAATACCTCTTTACAAAGTCATTTTCAGCCTCGAAGTCAAACATTATTTACAACATTTCGGGGCTAATTAATGAAAAAAAGTGTTCTTATTATATATCATAAAAAGACTTATTGTAGCTCTTTTTAATAAAATTTTGAAATTGTTTTTCAAGGAAAAACTAACGACGCTTTACAGAGATTTTGGAAATCTTAAATAATGGTTCACAACGAAAAGGCTATTTACCAGACCCAAAAATGCAACGTTATAATTTCCTGGCCGAGTTTCAAGCAAATCCATTATATGAGAGAATAAAAACACCGCTTTTAACATTAAGGTTTTAAAGAACATGAAACAGTATTTTAAAAGGATCGTCTTTTAAAATGAATTACAGTTCATATGAAATCTTAATAATTATTAAACAAAAATATGAATAAAACGGAAATGAAATTAGAAAAAGTGTGTGTGTGTGTGTGTAGTAAACGAAGGTGACCATCATCAGGAAAGGAAATCTAAAAAATTATAAGATGGGTAAACTGGGGTGGAGGAATGATATAGTGTTTTGCTCATCTGTATAATGAATCAACCCAGTTGATTCGTAAAATGTTGATTTAGATGCTATGTATAGAGAAGGTACAGTAAATATTTTGTTTTTTTTCAGTTAATAGAAAAAATACAAACCTTTTAAAGTGACAGATTTAAAAAAAATCACCCGGTATACAGTATATACCCTTTAGCGGTAAACTGTCATATTAAAAAAAAGTAAAGGGACTAGAGCTCCCAGACTCCATAGATGTTTACCTTAGCATGTTGTTCCTCTTAATTGAGAAGTTTCTCGATGTGTCCCCCTTCCTGCTCAACGCAGGGCTCCAAACGTGGACGCCACTGGTCAATACACCTCTTTACATATCGTTGATACACCTTTTCCCAGCCGAGCAGAATTCTTTCGCGTAGTTAATCTATGTCTCTTATATTGGTACCAGGGATGTAAACTTTGGACTTCAGGGCTTCCCAAACACCATAATCTAGTGGTGAAAGATCGGGGCTACTAGCCGGCCACATATTGGGTTTGGTAAAATCCGGTGTTTCGTTCTCAAGGAATGTGACAGTTTGGCATGCTCTGTAAGCGGGGCTCCATCTTCTTGGAAAGTATATCTTTCACTCTATCTAACTGATATTCGACGAATTAGTGGTGAAAGATATATGGTTTTTTTTGGCTTTCCTAAGGCAGTTATCTTAAAATGAAATAGGATAACATAATTTAGTACCAATATTCATGATATTGCATAACTCGGAATCTAAATATTGAAGACTGACAACTCTTAATGATCTAAGAAACAAGGAATATTCTAGAATGTGCATTTATCCATTTTAAAAATAATTTCAATAACAGTGCTGGAATATATAAAATTGACAATATCCTGTTAAAATACCTTTTGCCTCCAATTAACTCTTGTTAATCATGTGCTAATATTTCTGTTTTTCTGTCCCGCTTGTATATATTTTTGTCATCTCGCCTGTATATATTTTGTCATCTCACTTTCTCCCTTCATTCCCTGACGAGATGTATTCATTCCCTGACGAGATGTACTTCTGAATACACGAAAGGCCTTAGAATCATTTTTATTTTTCCTTGTGGGTTTGCATCATTCATTCATTTCACGTTTTTAATTGTGAAATTCATCCCATATATATATATATATATATATATATATATATATATATATATATATATATATATATATATATATACACACCCCAAAAAGTGACAAAGCGATACCTGACATAAATGCATTCTTTGAAGAGGAATTGCAAGGAGAGTATATAACAGACTTTGAGTTTACACCAGAAGATGTAGCGAGAGCTATAGAACAAATGAAACTACATTCAGCTGCAGGTCCGGACAATTGGAACGCATTATTGATTAAAAACTGTAAAAATGAAATAGCTACACCTTTATACTGGATATGGAGAAGATCCCTAGACACTGGGGAAATACCGAGCATCTTGAAAAGAGCAAACATTGTCCCTATATACAGTATAAAGGAGGGGACAGATCTCAAGCAAAGAACTATAGACCAGTGTCATTGACGTCCCACCTCACCAAAGTATTTGAAAGAATAGTTAGAGAGAAAATTTATGATTTCCTGGAGACACGGGAAAGATTCAACGAAAATCAGCATGGATTCCGATCAGGTAGATCATGCCTATCACAACTAATAGAGCACTACAACAATATCCTAGATGCATTGGAAGGCAATGACAACTACGATGTTATATACACAGATTTTGCTAAAGCTTTCGATAAATGTGACCATGGTATAATAGCACATAAAATTAAAGACATGGGAATAACAGGCAAATTGGGAAAATGGATCTACAACTTCCTTAGTGATCGTCTGCAGGTCGTCAAAATTCAAGGTATATCATCATCAGAATCGGAAGTACGCAGCTCAGTACCACAAGGGACAGTACTAGCCCCACTCCTGTTCCTTATCATGCTAACAGACATAGACAGCGGAGTAAACAGCAACAGTATAGTAACATCCTTTGCGGACGATACAAAGATCAGCAGAAAAATCAGCGCTGTACATGACGTGGAGGCCTTGCAGAGGGACACGAACAAAATATACAAATGGTCAGAAGACAACAACATGTCATTCAACGCCGAGAAATTTCAACTCTTGAGATATGGTAGAAAAGAAGAACTTAAACAGACTGCATATTATGCTCCAGATAGACAGGAAATTCAGAGAAGCATGAAAGCGATTGATCTCGGGATAATAATGACAGATGATGCGAAATCGAAACACAAATCAGTAGCGATAAATAAAGCAAAAAGAGTCGCCGGACAGGTTCTAAGAACGTTCAAGAGAAGGGACAGGACAGTAATGATTCCCCTGCTAAAAACACTGATTATACCAAAACTTGAATACTGCTCAGTTTTGACGTCCCCATATAAAAAGGAAGAAACTAATAAACTAGAAGAAACGCAAAGGCATTTCACAGCCAAGATTGATGGCTGCAAAGAACTCAACTACTGGGAAAGACTACGTAAACTAAATCTGTACTCACTAGAAAGAAGAAGAGAGAGGTACATCATAATCTACATATGGAAAATGATCGAAAAACTGGTACCAAACCTAAAACTAAACCCAATTACCATTCAAACAACACTGGAAAATAGGAAAGGCAGAATGTGTAGTGTTCCCAAATTAAAAGCACGACAAGGGACCTCCTCAACCCTGAAGGAAAATAGCTTGGTTGTCAGGGGGCCAAGACTTTTCAACCAGCTTCCTAAGGACCTCAGAAACGTAACGGGGGTCAAAGTTGAAGTCTTCAAGAAAAGACTGGATGCCTGGCTCAGGACAGTACCAGATGAGCCGGGCGTGCCTGGCTATGTACGGTGGAGAGCGCAAGAAAGTAACTCGCTCCTCCACCAGGCCAGACCTAGAGGCGGGGCCACCAGCTTGACCTCCGTGTGAAGAGAGACCAACACACGAAACAACATAAGGTAAGGTGTATAATACTGTATATATATACACACGAGGGTGGCTATCAGCATATAGGGACAAAAATTATTTTTTTAACTTCAGAGTTCGGAAGGTCGAATTTTGTTCTTTATCATGAGTAAACTTAGCATGCCATTTTTTAAAGCAATCAAATAATATCTAGGGGTGGCGCAAGGTAGTATAAAAATGTAGAGTAATGTACTTTTAATCAAGAGTAAAATACTCCATTTATTTCTTTGCAAAATTTGCAGAAATTATTATTTAAATGTTTATATGAAATATTCATATATTTTCAGATATATAGTTGTATTTGATATAATATCAATATATGTAACTACTTCTTGTGACTTTTGGCATCTGAAAAACTGGCAAGTAGCAAGCTGCAACTCAAACCCTCAGTTAACTACATGCTGAGGAAGTGTGTATGTGGTAGTAATTCGTGCTCCATTTATTTCACGGTTAGGAGTTTCACGCCCTAAAATTTTCAATTTTTTTGCAATCATGGCTAGTACTAGTTATAGTACTCGTTCTAAAACAGATATATGGCTTGTTGGTCCAACTTTACAAGAAATATTGGCCGATAAACTCCCTTTTCAGCAGCAAGTTTTGGCACATTTTTTTTACCATCATTCAGAGATGAAGCTCCCTTTGAAAGATAGTGCTAAGAACACTTTGATCAGTTTTATGGGTTTCTGGAAGAAAGCCAGTATTCCAACTGCGCATGAACATGATCTCATTAAGCGGTTGCTCAAACTTCATTCTGAATAGAAAGCATTTCAAAAAAGTAAGTCCCGTCGATCTCAAAAGCAAATTTCCAATGAAATACACTTCACGTCACGACTCAATGAACTAATTGACATTGCACACGAGAATGCTCTGTCTATGATAAAAATAGAAGATAAGAAATTTCTTATTGCTTAGCGCAGTGGAAGAAAAGATCACATAGCTGGCATTGATAAAGTGACAACAATCAAGGAAAGAAATAATATAATTAGAGTGCAAAATTTTATTAGCCGCAAGAGAAAACATGAAAAAGAAATACAGCAACTATGCAAAGTTGCAACAATAGATTCAAGTACCAGTAGTGATAATGAGGCGATCCATTCGGAAAATAGTAGATCTCAAAAATTAAAAAGCTTTACTCAGGGTGACACCCAACCACAATTGAAGAAAGCAAGACCTCAAAACATAATGACTCCCCGAATTAGCGCAAGTTCTAGACCATACAAAGACCAGCAACCGAGCAGCAGCTCATATCGTTGCTGCTACGGCAAAAAGTTTAGGATATGATGTAGAGTCACTATAGATCAAGAAAGATTCTATTCGCATCAAAAGGATGACAATTAGAAAAGAAACTTCAGCTAATATCATTGAACAATTTGCTCCAGAAACCTCCCTAGTAGTTCACTGGGATGGGAAAATGCTACCTGATATCACAGGAAAAGAATCTGTCGGTCGTTTGCCTGTGGTAGTGACTGGTAAAGATATCGGCAAGCTTCTTGCAGTCCCTAAACTTACCTCCGAAAGTACAAAAACAATTGCAAAGGCTGTTGTTGAAACTGTAAAAGAATGGAATTTAACCAATCAGATCAAAGCTATGTCGTTTGATACCACGGCAAGTAATACGGGAAATAGACCAGGTGCCTGCATCCTGATTGAACAAATGTTGGGCAAAAATCTTCTGTACCTAGCCTGTCGTCATCATATCCATGAGATTATAGTTGGAAATGTATTTGGCGTCCTTTTTGGTCCCTCATCAGGACCTGATACTGCTTTATTTAAGCGGTTACAGCTAGAATGGAGTAACATTGATAAGAGTAAGCTTGAACCAATGACTGATGATAAAGTAGCGACCTTAGATTTATCTGAATGAAAGGAAATAATTGAAGTCTGTAAAACTAACCTAGAAGAACGTCAACCAAGAGATGATTACCGAGAAACCTTAGAATTAACAGTGTTGTTTCTGAGAGAAGTACCCCCACGAGGAAGAAGACTGCTGCAACCAGGTGCTCTACATCGTGCATGTTGGCTAGCAACGTAATTTATTCTATAAAGATTTATCTCCTTCTTTCACAGTTCGTCTAACATCAAGAGAAATATCATCTTTAAGAATATTCAATTTATTCACTACAAAGATTTATGTAAAAGGATGGTTCCAATGCTCCCAAGCAACTTTAGCTCCTGCAAATGATCTTGCGCTCCTTCAGCAATTAAAAACTTACTCAGACACTGTCGTCTCCAAATCTGCAGGCAAGGCATTCGGCAATCATTTGTGGTATTTAAGTGAACGTCTGATTGGCCTCTCTTTCTTTGATGATCGTGTACCTTTAGAAATGAAGAGATTGATGATTACAGCTCTAAAAAATGAACGAGATAAATGCGCTCCAAAGAGAATTTGCCCAACGATTGCTGAAGGAAAAGATCTGTCATCATTTATCACAGCAAACTCTCAACAACTGTTCTCAATTTTAGGGTTGCAAGATGACTCTAACTTCTGTAGATCCAGCTCAATGGGAACAGATTCTAGATTATCAAAACGCTTCCAAGATTCTTAAAAGCATGAAGGTTGTCAAAGGGAGAGTAGCATTGATAAAGGACTTTACGCCTCTGTAACGAGAAATGAGGAACAGACGCAGTGTTTGCTTCATGTCGTTGAGGAACATCGTAAAACATTCCCAGATGCAAGAAAGAAAACATTAGTTGAAGGTCTTCAAAGTTCAACCAGGCGACAATGAGTTGTTAGCACCAATGAAACCCCCTCCATTGAGAGGATAATACTCACCCTTATGGGTGAGGGGGACCTGGAGCTGAACTCAAGAAAAGCTAAGCTAAAATCTTCTGGATTCTTGCGGCTCCTCTAAAACATTTCCGATTTGTATACAAATTGGTATTCTGAGTTTTTTAGGGAATAAGAACAATATCATGGGTTCCGAACTTAACTTTTAGAAGATTATATTTATATAGCCACCCTAATATATACTGTATATTGTTATAAACAACTTTCATATTTTTTTATTACTTTAAAGAAACGCGTCCACTGAGTCATGTGAAATGACGAAAAATACGGTAAAGGACGAACGACAGTGAACGACAGTGAACTAAATGTCCATAACTCCAAACTAATAAAAATAATGTGACGAAAAAGATATGAATAAGTGTTTTATGTTAGTAATAAAATAAACGTAAGCTATAACATCGAAAGATAAAAAATGAGATACAATAAAAAGGCAAATGAAGGAAACAGGCAAGAAATAAATGACCGACGATGTATTCATGAAAATGAGGAAATTACGAGCACATAATTTTATTTGGCCAAAATGCCTCTGAATATAAAGGTCATGATATTCCCTCGTGACCAAATTCATGAGTTAATGAGATCAGGAATCAAATGTCCGTCCAATGAATTAAGTTTGTAGGTTAGGTTAAGTCAAGTTATGACAGGTTGTAGCGACATTTGATCACGGAATTTGTTGGTTTTCGAAAATTGAGGTACGGTATTTATAATATAAAGAAATTCGTAAATGTAGAGTTTCTTAAAGATGTTTAACAACAAAAGTGATGACTAAAGCTAAAGAGAGAAAAGTAAGATTTTGCGGCCATTTACAAACATTTAGGTGATGTTATTTCTGTTTATTTTAATGAAAAAACTGTAAATATGAATAAAAATGCTTTTGTCAGGATATGATATAAAACGAAACGCCTTTTACGTGACATTGTGTATTTTATTTTGCGTTCCAAGACCAACACTCTCGCTAAATTCATGTCATATGATTCTTTGAATTATTCAAATAAAAGGCAAGACTGGAGGATTTTCTTCCTCATCAACTTTTGTTGACGTCAAACTCGTCTTACTACTCGGGTTTAAAAAGTATTATTGTGTCTTCGTTTGTAATAAATAAATAAATAAATAAACGACTCAGCTTGAAAAGCGATTCCAAGGCCATTCGTATGTTCAACAATACACTTTGTCAGGGAATGAAGGGAAAAGGCAATGAGCCAAAAGTATATATCTCTGTACGGCGTAAACAAAATAGTTAAGAGGGATTAGCGAAAATTAACAATTGGTGGTTAAGGAAAAAAGATATTTTAACAAGATGTGGTCCATTATATACGTTCTCGAACTGTTATTCAAATTATTTTTAAATAAATGAATGCACATTCCAGAATGTTACATCACATATTCGATATGGCCACCGTTAACGGCAATGCACTTGTGCAGCCAGCTAGGAATATCACATCAATGCGCTCCTCCTTCGATAACATCTCATAACTCATTTACCTGCAAACAAACAGAAAAGCCCTATGTAACCTGACTGTATATAAATGAAGTAGTTGTTTAACCTTCTCCACAACAGCTAAGGTCATATGACGGAAGGAACCTACAACTTTACGTGGGATCAGAATCACGGGTCGCTAGACCTGTCGATGCAGAGGACAAGCTCCCATCCAACTACTATCCGCTTAATTTCGTTAATCAACGGTAAGTGGTGTTACGAGATTAGCTACGACGTAGCCACAGGGCCAAAGCATGGGGGTGGGGAGGAACAGAAAGGACAATTGACTCGGAGCCCGGGAAGCTAAGGGACCAGGGAGCCACATGGTGGCTCAGAGGCTTTATACTGAGTGAATAAATGGGTAAAATATAAATACTTTGTTTGCATTACTCATTGGCGCAATCGACCTCACATAAAATCTGTACAACGTCAGTGTAGAATATTCTACAACAGTTCTTAGGAAATATGCTGCGCTTGGTGATAACGCGAACTTGACATAAAATTCGCCGACCGTACACTATTCGGCCTGGCAACTTAATAGAATGTGGCAAATTTATTTTTATACTTATGCTTGTTTTCGTTGAATATTTGTATAAAATAAAGTTAGCTAGTTTTGTAATATTTTATCCACTGAATGTCGTTTAAAGGCAATGAATTATTAATTTCTGTGACTGTCCATTTTTCAGAACTTTACCATTTTCATTTGGCTTAGATTTTATACTGACTAGGTATTTGATATTTGGTCAGTGCACCAGACTGTGTTAGTGTGTTCATATACTTGATGAAAGTTTTTAAATAAATATTCTTTTGCCTCACAAATAAAACTAAACACTTTCTATTAACATTTAATCCTGGTAATACTAATACCATTTTTGTTTGTTACAGATTGTATTTAGAGTATATCTATGTGTCATAAATTTTTTACGACAACTTCTTAATTATAATAATGTGTGTATATATATACAGGGTGTTTCACAACCGATCTGCCATACTTTGTGGGCTGAGTTGGGGCGTGATATCGAGTAAAAAAGTTAATACAACATGGGTGCTATTTTCAACCGTTGCGGAGCTACGGACGTTTTAAGGTGCACTGAAAAAAATAAACGAGAGTATTAACCTGATGTATTTATTGTTACATTTTATGGCATACATCTTATAAATGTTCAAAATTTCCACCTCGGTTTTCAATGCACAGCCTTGCTCGTTCCAAACAAGAGTCCACTGCCTAGGTCCAGTATGCGTCGAATTATGGATGCAGCGGCATCCATAATCCGACGCAAGAGTTCCTCTCTCGTTTGTACTTTGATCTTATAGACCATCTCTTTCATAAGGCCCCATAAAAAGAAATCTAACGGGGTTAGGTCCGCAGATCTCGGGGGCCACGATATTGGACCAGCACGACCAATCCAACGATTGCCGTCCCGCTGATTCAAGTAATCCGTAACATGACCAAAATGTGGTGGCCCTCATCGTGCTAAAAGAACATCCTGTGCTTTGTCCCCAAGGGCACCTCCTCCATCAAAAGTGGCAATTCGTTCGTCAGGAAGTTCAGATAAACATCAGCGGTTAATCGTTTTTCCAAAACGAACGGTCCAATCAGCTGATCTCCAATTACACCGCAACAAACATTCACCGACAATTGATGTTGAAAGTTTCCTTCAACGATACAGTAGGGATTATCGGCGGACCACAAGTGGGAATTTCGTCTATTGTTAATTCCATCCCGAATGAATTGTGCTTCATCGCTAAACAGTATACGATTAAGAATTTGGCGATGCATAACCATCCACCGGCAAAATTGAACACGTTTATCGTAATCATCCGGTTGAAGAGCTTGCACACGTTGCACATGATAGGGATGCAAACCCTCATCATGTATGGTTCGTCATACACGCGATGCGAATCGACCAATTCGTCTAGAAATCCTTGGAACACTGGTAGTTGGGTTACGTTGTACTAGGCCCAGTATGCGCTCCTCCACAGCAACGGGCCGTCGTGCTACATGTTCTTGGTTACTTGGAACAATTGTCCCCGTTTCCCTTAATCTCTGGTGTGTGTAACTAAACACTTGCCTGTTCGGTATTCAGCGGTTCAGAAAACGTCTTCGATATTCCTCAACTGCCGTTCTGCTGTTACCATTACAGAATCCATAAATGAAATGCATATCAGCGTATTCAGCGGTGTGAACTCTTGATTCATTATGATTGTTCACCTTTTCGCAACACAGTGTCTCGTACCACAGATCAGAACCAACTGAAAGAAAAAACTGAGGATTAGTAGTGGTAACTTCGTTAACCGAAACTACGACCAGTGCTGTCATCTATCGAATTACACACAAGTAGGTATTTGTTGTTTGCACATCTTAAAACGTCCGTAGCTCCGCAACGGTTGAAAATAGCACTTATGTTGTATTAACTTTTTTACTCGATATCAACCCCTCAAATCACCTCCAAAGTATGGCAGACCTGTTATGAAACACCCTGTATAATCACAACTATCAGGCCTTTCTAAGAAAGAGCTGACATCATCAGAATCAGCTGCTCTCCAACTATCGAATTTTGTGGAAAACAAGCCTTATTCGGAGGAAATATAGCACGCGCGAACGACGAAAATTTCGTCTGACTGGTCTACGCACCATGGCTTCTCCGTAATGCATTGTCGGAAGCGCCATGGTGATAATTCAGTTTTCACTTAGCATCGACCAAAGTTAGATGCTCTTTTACTTGCACTTTACATATTGAAATTTCAACATTACTTTTCTGTTCAGAACTATTTCTTATTTAAAATAACAACTTAGAATATCTATATCCCGAACTCATATTACTTTACATTGCGACAAAACGTAACTGAAGCGAGCTTTCAAAGTGATTTACAGAAATTAGCGTAGCAATCCATCTTAACATTGTAGCCTATTTTAGCAAAACTGATAACATCGCTTCCAAGTTCATTATCAGAATTCAAGAACCACTTTTTATGGTTAGGAACTAATTCAGAATTAATTTGCCCTTATATTATTATTAGTGGCGTAGCTACATTGGGGACACTCTTAATATCGCTGGTGAGTTACACCTGAGTTATTAGGTACACTTATTGATATCAAATGCTAGTCATTCAAGGCTAATATAACTTCGTCTCATTCAACCTCGCCCAATATATGATATTTTGGTAGGCAAACGCGATCGAACCAGGCGTTGTTTGGCCAAGTGGAAGATGGATATATTATTAATTACAAGTTTGATCCGTCGAAACATAATTAGAATACCAAATTAAATCCGAAAATGTGACTATGTCTACCTATAAACACAAATCAGGATTTCAAAAAAGCGAGGAAAAAACGAAAGAGAAAAGAATGAAACAAGGGGAAGGCAGTCAATTACTGCATTTTTAAAAGCTGTTGAAGAGCCTGCCACCTCAAGCAAAGCTGCACCATCTAATAAATTAGCTACAAATCAAGTAGATGAGGGACAAGAAGATACCAACATACTGTAGAATTTATAAGAACTAAGCCTGCTGAAGGTGTTGCCAGTTCCAGCTTGACAATTAGCAAGACGAGTGAACTGTCATTGCCATCAGAGTTGGAATGTATGCAAGATGATGCTAGAGACAATTTCTCAGACAAATCTCAGGACTATGCTGATCAGGAACAGGATTTAAAGGATGTTGAACTGTGGCCTAACTACATTACAGATTCTTTACGGCAAAAAATAGTCTTCTGGTGCACTAAATCATGAGAATACGTTGACTATTGCAAAATCACTTCCAAACGTTATAAGTGGTCATAGTTTTCCTGTTTCTTTGGTTTATTCAAAGTCGGCAAATAATAGAAAAAAAACACCTCGAGACTGGCTTGTTTGGAGTCCTACAAGCAATGCTCTGCACTGCTTTCCATGCTTGTTATTTGCTACTTCGGAAGAAAACTTAAGGCAATCTAACAGTGTATTTGCAAAAAGGGAAGGCTATTCACCATCTATGAAACAATAGGGAAAGCTATATGCAAGACTTCCTGAGCATGAAAAAAGCCTAGATCATAAACTCAGCTACTGTAAGTGGAAAGCATTAGAACAGTTGCTTTTTCAGACATGGAATTGACAGTGAGAGTCAAAAACAAATACTAAGTGAAGCTGAAGAATGGAAAGTGATTTTAAAAAGACTCTTGGGTGTCACTTTACATCTTGCAACAAGAGGTTTATCATTTCAAGATGATAATAATGTGATAGGTGACCATCGCAATGGCAACTTTCTGGAGACTCTAGAGTTGCTAGGTCGTTGTGACAAAGTGACTCATGAACATTTGGCCAAAGTTAAAAAAAGCAAAGCAGAAGGCAAGAGTATACAAGATCACGCTCATTACTTACCATCGCAGAGCCAAAATGAATTTACAGTATATAATTATGTGGTAAGGCTGTGCTAAAAGCCATTTTAGACGAAGGATATAAAGCCATCTACTATTCTCTTATAGTTGATTCAACTCCAGATGCTTCTCATCGTGAGCAATATGTTGTAATTCTAAGGTTTGTGGTTCAAGATCAAGAAATACACAAATTTGAAAATCGTGAAAGGATTATTGAGTTTATAGACTTTGATAAGAAAACTGGAGAAGAGATAAGTGATATATTGGTTTCAAGATCAGAATATCATAAAATTCCTCTGGATGACTGTAGGGGTCAGGGATACGACAATGGATCCAACATGTCAGGAAAGACAAAAGGTGTCCAGGCATGCATTAAAAATAAAAATAAACTTGCTGAGTATTCTCCGTGTGGTGCTCATACACTAAATTTTACAGGAGTTCACGCAGCAGCATTATGTCCTGAAAGTCTTACATTCTTGGCTCTGTTCAGCATTTGTATGTGTTTTTCAGTGGTAGCCCATGACGGTGAAAAATTTTGAAAGATGAAATTCACTGTTCTCTCCATTGTTAGTCTGATACACGATGGAGTGCGCGCGTAGATGCTATTCGTTCAATAGCAATGCATCTACCAGCCATTCTTAAAGCATTAGAGTGCATTTTAGAAACTTCAAGTCCAACACCTGAGAGTCGTTCAGAAGTAATGTCATTGAAAAGACTTTAACTCATTTCCTTGCATTGTGTTGACTCCTTTTTGGGTAAAGGTGTTTTCAAACATTGCCGAACGAAATAAGATTATACAATCACCTTGAATATCACTTCATACAGCATCAGCTCTCATCGCAGATGTCTGTGAAGAACTAAGGCAAATGAGGGACAAATGGATGAACATTTTGTCAGAAGCTCGTCATGCTGCAAACAGCATGGGAATTACACCAAACTTCCCAGAAAAGAGGGTGAAGAAGCGGAAAATGTTTCATGACAAAGTCTTGGACTTCACAGAAAAATCAAGTTTATCTGTGTCTACTGAATCAGATGATTCATCTGCATTTAGAATAAATGTCTTTTATGCTACTTTAGATTATGTTGTGGAATGATTTGGATCACCGGTATTTAAGGCAACCAAGGACATATGTGTCACCTTTAAGTCAACAATAAATTACACGTCTTTAGATAAGTTGAATTCAACAGACCTTTCAAGCACTTTGCCATCGAAATGTTGCACCTGAAGAAAATATTTGTCTACATTCCACCAAGACATTGAACTTACTCCTCTCATTTTGCTGAATCAAATTTATGGTATAAAGCTGCAGCCAGTATTCAGTGAAGTTTGCATCGCTCTTCGTCTTTTTTGCTCTCTACCAGTCAGTGTTGCTGAGGCTCAACGAAGTTTCAGCAAGTTAGCTCATATAAAAATTGCATGAGATAAAAAATCGGCTAAGAACGACTATCATAGCTTTCACCTCTGTCGATAGAAAGCGCAGGTGCCAAGAACACTGATTTCAGTTCGATAACACTGCCCTGCGCTGTACGAGTTGTTTAGAAAATTATAGTATTTTAGTAAAGCCCATGGTATGTGAGTTAAGATACAATAGATAATTTCTATCTGGCACGTCAGGATTGATATGAGTGTGACTTAGGTTATTCTACCCAAACGCTTCTGATTCTTGAGAAGTGTACCTCTCTCATATGACTAAAATGGCATCTATATTTCGAATTATGGTTGGTTTGCTATGAGTTTCATATGCGTAAGCATCTGATTTTATTTCAAAATTGAGTTAATGTACATTTTCTTTGTTTCAGATTTGGATTAAATATGCCGACAGTTTGTAATAATACACCTAATTCATTCTGTTATAAGAGGGGCGATCAGAAAATAAGTTTACACGGCGCATAATTTCGTAACTAAAGGACCTACACTGATTATGTTGGTATCAGGTGAATTCGTTAATCATTGTTGGCAACATTACACGTCGATTCGGCTGCCATCTACCGTACATTGGTTATATGAGTCAGTTGAACATGGCGCTGAATCGACGTGCAGTGTTGCCAATAATGACTAACGAATTCACCTGATACAAACATGATCAGTGTAGGTCCTTTAGTTACGAAATTATACGCTGTGTAAACTTATTTTCTGACCGCTCCTCGTATATGCGGACGATTTACTACTTCTAAACAAAGGCAAGAAATCACCGTACAAGTACGGAGGCATTACCACGCTTACTTTGGCTGTAAGATCAGCGACCAGAACAAGGTTTGGGCTCCACATTATATTTGTAAGTCATGTGTAGAATGTTTGCGTCAGTGGGCTTGTGGGAAGAAAAAGGAATTGTCTCTCGGCATCCCCATGGTTTGGAGAGAACGAAGAAATCACTACGACGATTGCTACTTCTGCATGACAAACGTGGCTGGATATAATAATAAAAATAAGAGGAACATCACATGTACGAGTATTCCATCAGCCATCCTCCCTGTGCCACATTCAAGTGAAATTCCTGTGCCGAAGCCACCTCTTGATTTTGAAAATTTTGATTCAGATGTAGAAAACATCTCAATAACAACAGTCATGTTCAGATGAACATGACGATTGACGAGGAATATACTGTGGCCGAAAATCAGTCACCAAAATTGATAAGTCAGAATGATCTCAATGACCTAGTAAGAAATTTATCACTACCGAAAGATTCGGCAGAACTTCTGGAATCAAGGCTCAAAGAATGGAATCTACTCGCTTCTTCGACAACATTCTACTGGTACAGACATCGTGAAAAAGATTACCCAATTTTTTCTCGACTGAAGGATCACTGGTATACTGCAATGAGATAGTAGGTCTGGTAAAGACGATGGGCAAAGACTACCAACCATGTGACTGGCGCTTATTTATTGATTCCTCAAAGCGAAGTTTGAAAGCTGCCTTACTGCATAATGGAAACAAAGTTGTATCTCTGCCTATAGGGCATTCAGTTCATTTGAAAGAGACTCATGGAAATCTTTCATTTCTTTTAAGCAAGATACACTATGAAGAACAAAAATGGTTTGTTTGTGGTGATCTTAAGGTGATCGGGCTTCTTTCAGGCTGGCTTTACAAAATACCCATGCTTTTTATGTCTGTAGAATAGCAGAGACAGGGAGGAACACTATGTGAGGAAAGAATTGTCTCACAGAAAGCAGGTTACTCCAGGACAAGCAAACATCACTGCTAATCCACTAGTAGATTGTAACAAGATACTGTTACCTCCACTCCACATAAAGCTTGGATTAATGAAAAATTTCGTTAAAGGTCTCAACAAAGAAGTATCTGGATACCAATTTTTATGCCAAAAATTCCCTCAAATTAATTATGTTAAGCTGAAGGAAGGAGTGTTCGTTGGTCCTCAAATAAAGCAACTCGTAAGCGATCCAGTATTTGAAAATGCATTGAGAGGTCATGAAAAGTATGCTTGGCTAGCTTTTAAGGCTGTTGTGAACAACTTCCTTCGAAACAGGAAATCTGATGACTACAAAGAAATAGTTAAAGACATGATCCGAAAATATCGTTTGCTGGGATGTGACATGAGTGTTAAGATACACTTCCTAGACTCTCATCTTGATTTTTTCCTGAAAACTTAGGCGCGGTAAGCGAGTAACACGGACAAAGATTCCTCCAGGATATTTCAGAAATGGAATGGAGGTATCAGGGAAGATGGGATGTTCGAATGATGGCAGACTATTGCTGGAGTCTAAAGAGAGATGTACCGAGATCAGTACACAAGAGAAAATCGACAAAAAGGAAGTTTCTTTAGCTACTGACTGCTCTAATAAATTCAATGTATTACTGTTGATGAATGGTTGGGTTAGTCATTCACAATTTTTATATATAAATATACTGTATCTCCTTAAATCCGTATATACAATTTAGGGTGGTCCAAAATTTGGGCTAAAATTTCACATTAGTTGGAAATGCTCTCCACATGGCTGCTCTTATTCCTTTAGATGTAAAGTGATTTTGTGCAAAATATCTGTCGATTCAGTACATAACAAGAGGTCGCTATGATTTTCACATTTTCAATTAATTAATTAGCTAATCATTTTCTACCCACTTCATTTTTAGAGAAAGCGGCAGTCACGCCACATTGACTCCGCCCACCTTTCAGAGGATGATGCAATTGTTCGATTTCTGTATAATGCTGTTTGTGAATCAGACAACTCATTTACTCATGCATCATTTCAAGTTTAAACTTGTTGGAGGACAGTTTTAAGTTCATTCAACTTCAAGAGCTTAGGAATAGTATCCCATGTAAGTATTAATTCATATATATTAATTATATAATTCATATGTATTTTATTATTTATATATTATATATATATATATATATACATATATATGATATACACAGGTCACAGACCGTGCATGGAACAAGGAACTCTTCTAGGAAAATTAAATCCACTATAGTCCGAATAAGTAATGGTAAATGACAAATACTATAGTTTTTTCTTTTTCATAATGCTAGCCCGACGTGGGCAACGGGTCACTCGCAAAGAGGTCCCAAAAATATAGCTTCCCTCACCAGCTATCTGCAAAGCAGATAGGATCCAGCTTTGGGACAGGATCTAGGGTTTAAAGCAGCCTAGCCCAGCTACATTTAGAACCTCAATATAAGCAAAAGACTCGCTGCCTTCACGTCAGAGTGAATACATCAAAGAAAAGGGGCAACTATTATATTTTTAGCCAAAAACCAAAACTTAAACCTCAACTGGCAGAATTGAGCGTCCACTTTTCAAGCACATAACATGTCCGTTTCATGATGGGAATGAACTCAGAATGATTCCCTGAGGTTTTTTATGATACACACAGACCGTGCATGGAACAAAGAACTCTTCTAGGAAAATTAAATCCCTATAGTCCGAATAAGTAATGGTAAATGACAAATACTATAGTTTTTTATTTTTCATGATGCTAGCCCGACGTCCTAGGATGGTTGCTATTAAATTAAATGATTAAAATTGTAAGGTATATATAGGAGTGTCCAAAAAAAACTATATACTCTTTATAGCATCATATATTTTATAATTTAAAAAAAACCAAACAATATATTGTTATAGCAATTGCCAATGAAAAGTAAATTAGCAATCTAGTCAAAAGTTATAGCGAGTGTTTGCATATAAAATTTAATTAACTACGCCAAGTACTCAAAATGTTCTCCGACGGCATGAATGCACTTTTGAATGCGTCGACTAACTGATTCGCAGACATGGACTAATGTGGATGCTGTGTATGGTCCCGCACTTTTCCCTAATTGCATCCTTAAGGTGTTTCGAGTGTTGCGGTCTTGTACCATAAACTGCATCCTTCAGGTAGCCCCCAAGTAAAAATCAGTGGAGTCAAGTCCGGTGAACGTGAAGGATACTCAACGCTTCTCTTCGTCCTATCCAACGGTTAGGCAACGTTTCATCGAGGTACCTTTTGACATCACAATGATAATGAGGGGGGGCTCCATCTTGTTGAAAGTAAAGTCGTCGTTTCCAAACAACTTCCGAACTGCAGGTATAATTTCTGTCCGCAGCATGTCGAGATATGTGGCACCGGTAACTGTCCCATTAAAGAAAAATGGTCCCAACCAAACCCCTGGATGATAAACCCCACCATGCTGTGTTAATCCTGGTAAATTAACATGTTTATCCACATAAACGTGTGGATTATTAAGTGACCAGTACCTGCAGTTGTGTCGATTTACTGTGCCATTCAGCTTAAAGGTAGCTTCATCAGACCACACGATTTTGTTGTATTGAAAGCGCATTCATGCCGCCGGAACATTTTGAGCACTTGGCGTAATTAATTAAATTTTATATGCAAACAAACTCGCTATCTATAACATTTTGATCACTTAGATTACTAATTTACCTTTCATTGGCAATTGCTATAACAATATATTGTTGTTGTTTTTTTAATTATAAATATATGATGCTATAAGAGTATATAGTTTTGGGGACACCCTGTATTATATCTACGTCTCTTGAAGTTTATTAAATGCAAAAAACTTCACTTTTCTAGGTGAAGGCAAAATATGATAATAAAAACCCACTCTAATAGAGAGAGTTTTATTTCCACAACATTTCGATGCCACTGGTATCCTCTCTGCGTGGATACAAAAAACGAATAAACCAAAAACAAGAGGGAAAACAATCCAGAGACCATTGAGAAATTCGCACCTAGGTTAGATCCCGTTCTCCCGACACCGGAAGGGCATTTTATTAAAGGGTCCCGCTTATAAGTACATTCGCACAAATTTAAAACTATCTTCTTGTTCTATACATATCTATTATTTTTTACACAATTATTACATTTATTATTACACTTATTACATTTATTATTGCATTATTATTTATTACAGAAATTATAAATTTATTATTACGTTGATTATTACATTGTTGTTTATTATTACAGAAATTATGAACCGAAAAACGAATGAAAAAGGCGAGAAGGAAACAATCCAAAGACCATTAAGAAATTCGCACCTAGGTTAGATCCCGTTCTCCCGACACCGGAAGGGCATTTTATTAAGGGGTCCCGCTTATAAGTACATTCGCACAAATTAAAACTATCTTCTTGTTCTATACATACAGATTCTATTATTTTGACATAATTGCTACATTTATTATTGCATTTATTATTACATTTACGTTTTTAACATTTATTATTATTACCTTTACATTTATTATTACATTTATTAGTATTGCATTTACATTTATTTCCACATTTATTACTTTTATTATTACATTTACATTTATTAGTATTACGTTTATTATTCCATTTACATTTTACCGAAAAAACGAATGAACCAAAAGCGAGCAAAGAAACAATCCAGAGACCTTTAAGAAATTCACACTTACTGTAGGTTAGAACCCGTTCACCCGACGCCGTAAGGGATTTTTTGACCAAGACTCTCATTAGAGGGTCCAGCTTATAAGTACCTTCGCACAAATTATAAATTATCCACTTGTTCTATCCATACATATTCTATTATTTTTCGTTTGACATAATTAATGCATTTATAAAGTAACTTACTTGATTCCCAATCTATAGCATCTACTCAACCGGTCAACTCTGGAACAATCTTCCTCATTCCATCTTTCCTCTTGTCTATGGCCTCCTATCTTTCAAACGCAGAGTGTTTAGGCATCTCGAAAACCCCGGACCTTGATTTTGGCTCTCTTCTTCTTCTATGGGAGGGACGCTTTTGCAGACATTTTTGCCCTTGGCCCCTCCTTCCTGCATAAAAAAAAATAGTTCCTTGTAAAGATTCATTTTTACTCTTTCTTTATCCAAATTGACCTATACAACTTCAGTGATATCGAGATCTATGGCTTTGAGGAGGTCATGCCATGCCATGCAATGGAGGACTTCAGCTTCCTTTTTTTTTGCAGTTAGTTTTTAATCATTCCAGCTATGTGCTTTAGCTCATTATCTTAGTGTAGGGTAAAGTATGAACCAATAATCCTTGCACCACTAGGGATAGCATAATGGATCAAACTCTGTAACAAGCAGCATTCAATATACTATCAGTTTTCAGTTTTTTCTTGTTTTGAATTGGGCAACGAACAATTAAAATGGATTATTTTGCATGCGGGTACTCCAGAGAAGTCCCCAGTGTTCTTGTCTCTGGAGCTTTATACCTGTGTTAGCTTGCAACCTTTTCTCAGCACTCAGCACCCACAATGAATTCTCCTGTCTGACTATTTCTCACTTGTCTGCAGGTGGGTTTCTTATGTCCTCTACAGTCTACACCCGTCTAAGTAGGAGTTACAGTTACTGACACATCAGCATTCTGTTTAGGACCTCCACTGATTCTGCCTTTAAATAGTATTATATTTGTAATTATCTGTGTCATGAAACAATTACACCACCCAGGGCCAGGTCAAGGATATTTCGTGCCATAGACAAACCTTCAAGCTGTGCGCCTCACCCTCTCATGTAGAGCAAAATGTGCACTTATCAAAAAAGTTCAAAATAGAAATGTGTTAATTTTATTTAACCTGAATCAAAACACTAACATCTGTAAGTATCTATTGTTCTATAGCTCTTTGTGGCTCTGGATAGATAGTACTGTCTAGTCAAGGCATTTTTATAAACTATGTAATAAGGGTCGCAGGGTATTGCTGCTAAGAAAAAACTGAAGACTCAAAACTTTATTTTTTGTGCTTTGAGTTTGGAAAAACGTACAAACAAGTTTCTTGAGATCAAGTATTTCTGTAAGTTTGTGTTCAATTGACACAGTGGACAATCCGACAAGTCTTCCGTGCATCATTAGAGAACGAATATAGGTTCTAATTAATTTAATCCAGTGGTTCTTAACCTTTTTAGGCTGCTCCCCAAATTCTGGTTGCGGGGCTAACTCAGTGATCCATGCCTTCAAACAGTTTACTTGTAATAGATAATAAAATAAATAATTAATGGTAAAATGATGAGGGATAACATAAATAAATGTTAAAGGACAGTGTAATGACCCAATTTTGGGTCGCGACCCAGGGGTTAAGAACCACTGAATTTTAATCTTTGAAAAGCTTCGTTCATCACTGCCCCAAATCCAATTGAGAATCTCTGGGCTATTGTGAAATCAAGACTGGGAGAAAAGGATTGTAAGTCAATGACGAAGCTGATGCAGGCAATAATTGTGGTGTACTACAGCGATGAACAGATTGCAACAGAGTGTGCTCACTTAGTAGATTCAATATCAAATCGTGTTCAACAAGAGATAAAAAGTCGTGGTGGTCATATCATGTACCAGAATTACAATTTCCTTTGCTAAGATGTTAATAAAAATTGAATAAATTCATATTATTATTATCTTTTATCCCGTTTTTCTTGTTGATTCAATTAATTTGCACAAGGATGTACTTTAAAACAATGCTCCATTACTTGTTTTGACGTTTTTCTCGCGCAAACTGTGGATATCATAAAGAAAGCCAAACACAGAACCAAGTTGATACATCTGTTCAAATCGTTCTTTAACTGACTGTATTGCCGTATCAAGGATTGCATAAAAGAAAGTAACTTTAAACTTTTCTTTCAGGCTCTGAATTGGCTCGTCAATCTGTTTCATAAGCGAGTTTTTCATCTTTCTCCGAATACATACTGGTTCTGGTTTTTCTTGTTCGAAGTTTGCTGTTAACTCAAACTCCTTAGCAAGTTCACGAGCAACTATAAGTGTTCTTTCAAATCCTTTGTCGCATCTGCAATTCATAAGAAGCCTTTTGGGATGTTCCAATTGTGTAAGAGCAGCATGTATGTCAAGGTATTTTGCCTGAAGTAGTTTACTAGTCAAATTAATTTACAAAAAAGACGTCATACCAAACGATGAGAGAAACCAAAAATTTAAAGCTGAAAATTTCTTTCGAAATAGCTTTTGCATCAGTGCACGAAGTATTGCCATATGATCCTCTTATTTTTTTATGCAGGAAGGAGGAGCCAAGGCGAATGCCCGCAAAAGCGTCCCCTCCCATAGAAAAAGAAGAGAGCCAAAATCAAGGCCGGGGGTTTCCGAGATTCCAAGACATTCTGCGTTTGAAGAATGGGGTGTCATAGACAGGAGGAAAGATGGATTGAGAAAGATTGTTCCAGAATTGACCGGTTGAGTAGATGGAAGATTGAAAATACCGGTTAACTCTTGCGTTAGAGAGTTGGACAGAAAAGGAATGAGAACGTTTAGAAAGTCTGGTGCTGCGTGCTCTCCTTAAAAGCGGCATGCATGTAGAGAGTTCAGAAGAGCAATGTCCGTTATAATAGCGATACTAAAGAGAGAGTGAGGCAACATTGCGGCGAAGAAGAGAGAGAGAGAGAGAGAGAGAGAGAGAGAGAGAGAGACTGAGAAATGATGAGACGAAAAGTCTTTGATTCCACCCTGTCAAGTACGGCTGTGTGGGTTGAGCCACCCCACACATATACATAAACACTTACTAGATCAAAGAAAATCGTTGCCTACAAACAACGCCTGACAGTTCATTTCATATTACTTCCATTGTCACACCCTCGGCCACGTACATTTTCAAGTGGTAGGTAATGACATTTCTTCAAGCTAGTGAAGAATATTTTCCACCATGCTAACGCCAGTCGTCTCCTTTAACGGTACAAATACATCAAAAATGTTCTTTTATGCGTACATCACCATTATGAGTATCCGTAGGCTCAGACGCATTTACAAAGCAAATGATTATTGTCATCTGCTCGACATGACTCACATCAGGTGTACAGCCCAGAATTATTGAATAGTATTTGGAAGAAAGCAGGGCTACTTTAGTCTAAGACAGTTTTAGTGGGTGGATTAAAATATTTTTTTTTGTATTTGTATTTGATCAAAAATAACAAAAATCAAATCAAATGTATGTTGATGCATATATACTCATATGCTCATATATACACTCTTATATATATATGAGCATATGAGTATATTATGCATCAACATATACATTTGATCATCAACATATACATCTGAAATCTTTCTGTACGTGGGCAACTGCCCACCCACCTGGGTGGGCAGTTGCACAAGTACAGAAAGATTTCACCCACCAACTAAAATAAAATAAGAGCATATATACTCATATATATGAGCATATGCATAACATATACATTTGATTTGATTTGTGTTATTTGTGGTCAAATACAAATACAAAAAAAAAAACTATTTTAACCCACCCACTAAAATGGTCTTAGAAGTAGCCCTGGCAGAAAGAGTGGCTGCTAAGATTTCTTTTTTCAATAGCGTTTGCTAAAGGTTGTATTAGTTCGTTTTGTATATCTATCCCGAGGTAATGCACATGTTTCATGGTAGTTTATTTTACGCAGATGTTCGTTCATAAATGGATCAAACAAAGTTAGATATTTCACAAATTAAAAAAAAATCAATTACCAGCACTATACAATTTTTTATTTGTTTCACGGGGTGCAAAATGTTTGGATCAATGAAAGAAAGCTACCCCCAACCTTCTTTAGTTAGCTTTATAAGGCTAACTAACGAAAATATAACGGCCTAACCTAACCAATCGTCAGGGGCGTACAGTTAACCTAACGATTGGTTAGGATAGGTCGTGATATTTTCGTTAGTTAGCCTTATAAAGCTAACCAAAGAAGGCTGAGGGGTGGCTTTCTTAGATTGATCCAAATTCTTTTATACCTAGAACTCTACTGTTAGAGCAATCAATCTTTCTAAAAAAAATTTCTATTATTTTTCTTCTTGCTTAATGAGACGTAAATTTTCTTCATCTATTGTTTTCTTATTTTTCAAATGCAGTTCAAATTCTTTCCAATTTTATAATTTTTGCAAGTGTATTGTTCACTGCTTTTTTCATAAGATGATAGAATTGCTGATATGTTTTTCCAATCTTTTAAGCCTTTATCAGAAAGTGATGATGCGCCAACCGTATTACTCCGAAACAGCTTGCAACAAAAGCAAAATACCGAGTCCTCTGACACCGAATACGTTAGTCATTGCTGGAGCATTTCTTCTCCATTGACGAGTCATCGGTTTTAATGATGTGCTGAGAATTTTCTTTGATTACCGTCTTTTGGAAAATTGATTTGCTGAACTTGTTCTGGCCTATTCCACCAAGATTTTTTGCAAATGATCATCACATTTCGGCCAGGTAGCAGAGTCACCATAGTTTAAATTTAATTTAGTAAAATTTTCGTCTTCATTTCCTTTCAAACCTTGATCCAGGTGAACTTCATTTTGCGAGTCATTTACATTAAGATCTTGCTCCAACTCGACTTCATTTTGTTTGTTTGTTGGCAAAACGTCTGTGTTCTGGGCTTCATTTTCAGTTTGATGCTGTGAGCTGCCTTAATCTTAATGTTGCGCACGAAGATATTTCAGAAAGGCACCTTCTTGCTTCGTTTGTTCCTTTTCCTTTTCAGCCTTCCATTTATGGTATTGTGCCCCAGGCAGTCACTTTCTCTATGCCATTTCACCTGAAACATTAAAAATTATAAATATTATAAAAAATTAAACTTGCCTAAAAATAGCCAATAAGGTTTTCATTTGAAAGCCAGAAAATTTAAAAAATATGAACTGTATTAAAATGTCAATAACACTATATTTTAATGAATCATTACCCACCTGTAATAAACCATTATTTCATGCACTACTGTATATACTACATGTCTCTGCTTAGGGAAGCATAAAGTCTATTAGTATAGGAGAATTTATGCAAAGTGCAATGCAATTTCATGCAACATTGCGACGTTGGAATATTCCATACTGCATGCAACATTACATGCACCATTGCAGGAAAAAGGTGTCATAGCCAGGAAAGTGTGGTAGAGGGTACCAAACTCAAAACTGGACGAATAGAACCTAACCTAATAGAAACTAACCTAACCTATCAGGAAATGGGGGTAGGGGATGCAAAACCTCAAAAATGCATGAATAGAGCCTACCCCACCCAGCAAACTACCCCACCTCAGACCTACACTAACCTTCTTCTCCTTCCAACCTAATACCTATGTATGACTAATACATACATATAATGAAATAAGTTATAAGCATACGACTCGTTCTCAGACTTGCAATGGACATCGACGATGCGTCGTGATACCAGCCGTCGATCCCTTTTCCGGGGAAAACACCCCGCTTCATTCCAGGAATTTAACCAAAATTGTATCCAATTAAGATTAACTCTCCTCATGCTGTTAAGTAACGCGTCCGTTAGATATTTTTGGATGGGCTTGTGAAAATGTGCTACTGTACTTCCTCTTCACACCATTCCTATAAAAATGCAGTTTTAACCATATGTATGCGTAAGTGATATGCTATAAACTCTTTCAATGTACAAAATTAGATATACTCGAAAAAAGGTTAAATAAAACACATCTGTACACTTTATCACATTATTTTTTAGTTAACTTACAAATATAAATTTAAATGAATTTTTCATAGTTTTATATAATACATTCAACATAAAATTAGAAATAATACAGACATTCAATATTCAGTAACATCTCAATACAACAGTTTTTAGTAGTATACTGACAAATAATAGAGCATGAGCAGGTCAAATAATCATAAATTAATTACATTTTTCATAGTTGTACATAATACATTCATCACAAATAAGAATACAATGTTTATCATCATCTGAAGACAGGTTTTTAACCGAGTATAGCTCAAAGGTCTTATCAATGTGTGAGGAAGTCTTCTAAGTCGTGACGGCTGTTATACTTTATATAAAGAAACAATTCTTGCGGATGAACGGTGAAGGCGAGGGAAGGTTTGTAACGTTCTAATACAGCGTCTCAAAGCGAATGATACTTCTTGGGTAAAGTTCTCTAAATTCCATCCCATTCTCACCTTGTCCGTCTCTACACTTCGTGAAGTCGCCGAACAGAACAGTGTAAGCTTCTTCGAGGATAATATGAAAATAGTGTGTAATAAAGGCTTCAGTTTAAGAGGTGTTGCTCTTTCAAATAATCTGTCGAGTATGAAACGGTGGCGAGTAGTACAAGCCCATTATTAACATTGCTTTTCCACATCAAACGTACATCGATGCAGGTTTGAACTGTATCACGGTTCATACTTAGCGTGAAAATAAGAGTATGAGGGTGTATCACCAATCGTCACTTTTGTTGTACTCGTACCTCTTGGTATTTTACAGTGTAATTCTCCTCCGTTCACTTCTCAAGCGTAATTAATTGCACCACTGCTTCGTTTAAACACTCTCACTGATCTGTAAAGGATAATAATAATAATAATAATGAAAATAATGATAATAATAATCTTTATTCAGAAAGAACACATTATATCCATAGAGGTTTACACAATGTTGGCATTAACGTTTAATTTTGTATTTTTAGTGACAAATAATTTGATTACAGTATTCTTATCTGAATATGCCGTTGAGAAGCATGACAGCTTTTGAGGCAAAATCTTTGCGATCCAGTTCTATTTTACAAAGGAAACTAAGAAATGTAAATAGAATTAGTGGAAAATAAAATAAGGTTGCATTTAGTTAACTCTGTCATTCTTCTTCTTCTGCAGCTTAAATCCCATCTCTATATGGGGTTGCTGTTCTTGATGAGTCTCCTCCATTCTCTTCTGTCACGCACCATGTCCTCGTCCAAATTTTTCTCCCGGATGTCTGCCTCCACGCAATCCCTCCACCTCGTTTTCGGTCTACCTCTTCTTCTCCGTCCGGGCACCTCCATTTCCAGCACCCTACGTCCCACGTAATCCTCCTCTCTCCTCATCATGTGCCCATACCATCTCAGTCTGCCTTCTTGGACTTTTCTTGACGCCTCTACTACTTTCACCATTTCTCTAATGCGTTCGTTTCTGATTCGATCCCTTCTAGTTACACCGCACATCCATCGCAACATTTTCATTCCAGCCACATCCATCTTCCTGTCACTAGTCTTCTTCATTGGCACCGTCTCCATTCCATACAACATGGCTGGCCTAACCACTGTTTTGAAGACCTTCCCTTTCAGCTTCACCGGCATCCTACGATCACAGAGAACTCCCGACACCTCTCTCCAGCTCCTCCATCCGACTATATCCTACGATTCACCTCTACCTCTGCTCCCCCCTCTGCCTCGATTGTTGATCCCAAGTATTTAAAACGATCTACCCGTTTGATCAGAGTTAACTCTGTCATTACAAATGAAAATTGAAATAATCTTTGAAATATAGAAAAGGAAGAGGTAACAATATGGTATGATACTAGAAATAATAGAAAAGAAAAATAGTAAGCACTTACATCATATTCTGCGTTAAGGATGCTGCTTAGCGGTAACGCCATGTTTCTTTCTTGCATACTCATTTTTTTGGTGGTACTGCTTCTGCTGCTGCGAGGAGAGTACGTAACGACGCTTCAAACTCAGGACCCGTTGTGAGGTGGTACGGAATGTTTACTTCAGATCGTGAGTCTTGACCAGTGGTGAGTTATACATCTTAAACTCGGGATCACAGCTGTTGTTTAAAACTGACACCAATGTTCCGGACAAATCATGTAAGACTATGTTCGAACATGAAAAATTTAGGTTTGGGGTGTGGCAGAAAAAGAAAAAATATGTTCACAAAATTACCTTGCACATTAAATGAAACGAAAGTAATCCATTTAACATTGACAACACAACTAATTTAACAAGGAAGATGTTCAATTACTTTGAGAAACTCTTGAAGCTTTGAATAACTACGCAAGACGTCTTTAAACAGAGAAATTTTTTTCGCATACTTCATCATATTCTTCCTCCAACCTTTTTTTCTCAAACTGTAACTGTTTCATTTTCATAATTAGTAACCTAAGATTCATGGTTTCATTCATTGCACCGGAAGGAATGCCACCCTTCATTGAACGTTCGAGGGCACGTCGCTGGGTCTTCACACATACCCCTTTCACATTTAACACGATAATGTTCTCGTGAATACTTTTATCCCGTCTTTTCATTCCTAGCGTAAGAAGGTTACTAGCGTAAGAAGCACTCTCCATTGGTTGGTTAAATGAACATTTAAAACTGGTGCCCATTATCTCAGGCAAATGATTAGAGAATTTACTGATCTGAACCACATCAATGCACAGAGGTTGCAAAGTCTTGTCATCGCCACTGTCAGGAATCGTACCAAACATTTTTACAGAGTTCAATGTCAAATAGGGCCACCATTACTCACTCACACACACACACACACACACACACACACACACACACACACTATTTTGAAAGGTTCAAGCAACATGGAAAGCTTCTTCTCAACGTGGGTGTTGTCTTTAAATAATATCTAAGTTCTATATTCCGTCACGATGCTTTTAGCTGAGGAACCTTTGTGAGGTGATAAGGATTGTCTACCTCAGCTCATGAGGTGATGAGTCTTAGAGTCTTAGAATCTTAGAGTCTGTGAGTCTTAGAGTCTTAGAGTCTGTGAGGTGATGAGTCTTAGAGTCTGGGTTACAACTGTTGCTCCGAGCTGACACGAATCATGTAAGGATATGTACCAACATGAAAAACTTAGGTTCAGGATGGGATAGAAAAAAAAGACTATGTTCATAAAATTACCACATTAAATGAAACGAAAATAATTCAGTTAACACTAAGGGGTTCTATTTGAGAAATAGTCGTGCCCATATTGTTTCAGTTTGTGGGATAAAAGGTATTTGTCACTAAATTATACTAACAATTCACAGAATCCTTTAGCTATAATCTCACAAGACACTTCTCCATGGTATACGTGGATAAAGTGGAAGAAATATTTTAAGTTGTTTATAATCACTAAATTAACGTTTTCTAACATGGGTAATCGGTGAAATGTAGCAGAACGTAATAACTGTTGTCGTACCATTCGTCAACGAATTTCATAATCCAAAATTTCTGTATCTCTTCGCTAATTGTCGACTCCTTCAATTCACATTGGTTGTATTCTTTGACGCTCCTTAAACTCGAAACATGTTCCATTACGTCTTCAGCATTAAGAATCTCTGTATTCTCCAGAATACCCGTAAAACACTTAAATATTCTGGTCCGTCAGCTTCGTATGATTCAATACAAATTTAAATATTCAGATGTGTGAAAGGAAAGCCTTTGAGCATTTACAACATTTGCAATTTTTACAGATTACCATTTGAGGACGGTGGAACAAACAATATCTGCGACAGCTATTGTTATTTTGAAGTTAAATTTTATGGTACTTGGAAAGCATTTCGAACAATTTTTTTAATTTCATGTAAATTTTACGTTAAAAATTATTTGTATAAAAAATATTAAAAAGGTTTAATAATTTTTGCATGTTAAGTAGAAAAATCATACTCTTTCATTAAATGTTCATAGAATTTGAATTATTTGATATTTGTCTGAAAACTTGTTTGCATATAGATAAATACATGTTTTTTGTGTAGAAGTTTTATTAAAATTAAATGGAAAATATTGATTTTATAGCATTTTTAAAATGTACCCTTTTTATGGCACACCCATTATATGCCCTTAGTAGTATGGGTGCAAAAGGAGAGAGTGCAATGCAATTGAAAATGTTGATCAATGTTGCATAAGTTATGCAACAAAGGGGAGGGGAATGTTGCAAGATGCTATGCAACAAAGGTTATGCAACTTGGAGGCGGAGTTATCCCCCAAGAGAAAGAGAGAAGGAGAGAGAGGAAGAGAGGTGTTCGCCTGGCAAGAGCCAAGCGCATATTAAGACTTCAGCCGAGCGGCCGTTGTCTTAATATGTTCCTAGTCAGCCACCTGGCGTAATCAGCCAGTTGGCTTATCTGGCTGAGCCGCCAGATTGCGCTATTTATTTAATTAAAGCATATTCTGGCTTAACCAGCCAGTTGACTTAGAAGGCGTAATTGGCTTGTTCAGTTGTACATTATTGAGTTGCCAGATTGTGCTATCCAGATATATTTGGCAGTTGGTTTAGAAATCCGTTTAGAAGGCAGCCATTTGCTGTAATTAAAGACTCTATTCATCTCCTCAACACTTAAATAAATAACATTACGTTTACCAGAGTTTGCTTGCCTGCAAATCGTTTCACGCCTGAACACGCGCAATGACTTCGTCACGGAGACATCGTACGAGGCGTTGAGAATGCTTCTCAAAGGAAGTTCCATCGTATTCGCACATCCACTCGGTTCAAGCTCTGAGATGACTATGAGCCACAGGTGGAGGGATCGGCTCGACGGGCGGAATGAGTCACGCTGATGAAACGTGTACGGGTTTGTTCGAAATCCTGTGTTTCGGAGGGGTGAGGTACACTGGTGGGCGGCTTGCTGGGGGAAGCGAGTCACACCATAAACTGTTGAAGCGTGTACAGCCTTGTTCCAACACTTGTGCCCCTGCACAAACAGAATTTTCCGCTACATGAAACAATACCGGCTTTAATGTTTTATTACTCACCAGACGTTCATTTCCACAAACTAAACATCTTCAAAATCCGGCTGCACTATTTGAGAGAAACATATGCCCATATTTATCCTTTTTGTTTAAGAAGCGATACTCGTCTCTGAAGTCTGTTAAAAACTCACACAGCCCATTAGCCACAAACCTCACTACAAACCTCGTCATGATATATATTAATATAGTGGTAAAAAACTTAAGATACTCCATGATAACAAGATTTACATTCTCAACCGTAGGGTACGAGTAGTCGGTATGATGTAACACGACATAATATCGCTTGTCACACCACTCATCAACATGACTCACTATCCATAACTGGTGCTTATCTTCTGAACGTGTTGCTTCTTCTACTTCGCGGTATATGTGAGCTTTTATAAAGGTTCATTCTACAACATACTTCAATACATCGTTTGTACTACGAAATCCTACAATGGCCTCGTCAGAATACCCGTAGAGTATTTGAACATCTTGGTCCTTCGCACGGCTCAATGTAGCATTAAAAGTATTAAAGGGGAGGGGGAATGGGGAGTTTTTCAGTATCCACCGCATTTGGCACTTTGCCGAATACCACTTCATAAACGTTGAACACGCTATATTAAAGGTAGCCATTGCTATTTTTCATCTACGCGGGAGAATACACGTCTAAGTCCAAGGGTATGCAGAGGTCAACTGAGCACGCAGGGATAGAGATATGTTCAGGTAGTGGCAGGAGTCACGTGACCAATCTTACAGTGGGCGGAGCTTAGCTTTTTACTGTACACACACGCACGCACGCAAAGGAGAAAATGAAACCTTAATTGAAGCAAATATACGTGATAAATAAGCATATCGTCAACAATACACACATATATATAAGTACAATCAAGGATTAAGGTAACCAAAGGTAGCCATTACTATTTTTTCTACGCGGAAGAATACACGTCTGAGCTCAAGGGTATGCAGAAGTCAACTGAGCACGCAGGGATAGAGATATGCTCAGGTAGTGGCAGGACTCACGTTGCCGATCTTACAGTGGGCGGAGCTTAGCTTTTTACTGTACACACACACACGAACGCACGCAAAGGAGAAAATGAAACGCTAATTGAAACAAATATACGTGATAAATAAACATATCAATACACATATATATAAATACAATCAAGGATTAAGCCAGTCAGACGGTAAGGTATCATAGGTACCAGGCACCTGGTAACGTTTCCTATAAGTGTTACGGCATATCTTCGTGCCCCTAAGTTCCTTCACACCCCTAGTTTCTGCGCCCGAAAATTGTGCGTCCCCACAGTCAGTTGGAGTGGCTGGTCTCCCTCAGCTTCCAAGCACACTAGATCCTTCAACGAATCAAAGTTAACGACTCGACGGTTCGCATGGTTAAGCGTGATACCCTTAGCCTTCACGATATACTTCATATCATCCCCTACCCTCACCCGTACCCCATAGGTTTTTGGCCCAGTTGACACAAACGAGTCTGCGTATGCACCATCACCATACTCGTCCTTGATCTCATCAGTTAGCTCTCCGAGGAATTCCCCAATAGCGGGCATGTATTCACCCTCCCTCACTGTGAATATCACGCTATCTGCGTCAGCGTACAACACCCTCCGTCCAAGAGAGTGCAGTAGACCCCAAAGTTTGGTTCCATAACCTCTTTATCGGGAGCGTTGGCATAATCCCAAACTTCACTATAACTTTGTGCCAAATGAACGTTCCCTTTGCCAGTATTCTGTGCAAATTTCCCCCAAAGACTGTTTAGGCACAACTTTGCACTAAAGCGCTTGCCAGGATTCTTAACAATTCGGGAGCGGTAAAGCTGTACACCTTCATGGGAACGGTAACCCTAAATATACGCCATTTTATCATCTTCGGTATCAACCCCTCCCGGATATCCTGATGCTCCTACTTTATCCTTCAAAAAGGCTTCTGAAACCTCCACACCTCATGTATCTTCATTATTCTATACCCTTGGCGAACTGCTAGGGCCAGCTCAGGGCTTGTATATACACCACTGATCTTACGCTGGTGGGTTGCATGGTTACAATCACCGTTGTTCTCCTCTGCACACTTCACGCACAGGGGAAACATGAGCTTGTGATCTATAACGACGGGTAAGATCAGCATTCATAAATCGCGAGGGAGGGAGCACGTCTACGAAAGAGAGTCCAAAGTAGCGCTCATTCAAGTTAGCTGGAAACTCCGCGATGGTTGGTATGGTGGGCCCCACAATTTTTTTAGGTGCACCTACGCGGTACGGATTTTTCTTCATCACTTAGGGGTATAAAGAGCAGAAGTCGTAGTAGTGGAGTTTCACGCTCTCCGAAGGCGGAAAGTATAGCTTGAATGGGTTTGTGCGCCCTCCAAACAAGCTGTCACCGCATTTGAGCTGGGTCCAATACCATTGAACGTTTGATGGCCCTTATTTCTTCACGGTACTGGCTATCTGTTTCAATCCGTGCATCATACTCATGCTCTCACACGATCTTGTGAGTGAAATGGGAGCCAATAAGTTGATCACGGTTACGGGTCCATGCGAGGTTGTCGGCATGAGATCTTCCATAAAGGTCCCCTGTGACAGCACATTCAGCGCGCGGGCATCTATGCCACCAGTAGCCGTTAAAGGAATACACAGTCTTCTCACCAGTGGCTGCATCCTCACTTAGCCCGTCAACCCAAAAAACACGACCACTGACCTTAATGGGTACTTCACCCGTGTTGCGGGCATGTTTTATATATACACCCTGGTCTGTTGCTGTAGGTGTATGAGCCACTAAATAACCTTGTTCCCATAACTGCGGGGATTGTTTCTGTGAATGAATGCTAAGGTGTCTTTAGGAATGAAGTTATTCTTGAACACTGTAAAACATAATGAGGCGATCGTGGTCGCGATTTGCAGGGGATCGCATTTGAAACGGGCTATGTACATCCTTCTAAAGGCTTGAAAGCATACTCTAAGTAAACGTACGTGATTCACGCAATAAAGTTCACATTCATCGGCTATATTGACTGGACTAGCTTGATTGAAACTTGTAGTAGCGGTCAAAATCTTCACTCTCACTTTCACTCATGTTTGTGTAGTTAAAGTAATGTTTGGGTGGAGGTAGTCCTACGTAATTCAAAGTTTTGTCAGTGCGGAATGTGTAAGGGATATACCCTTTTGAAACTTCAGCGGCTACGCTAATTTACAAGGTGTGAACAGCATGGTGTCTTTAAACTGTACATTACCTCTTTTCAAGGGGTCGCCTGTAAATATCGCCGATGACTCGTGTTCAAGCAACACCTTATAAAGGAACTGTGTGTCAAATTTTGCTCCGTTATGAGCAAGAATATACAGAGTAATTTTTTTAACTTGTCCGCGAACTTGACAATATAAGATACTTACCCCAATTATCTATCATATGAAACATGCAACATTCACAGATTCTCATTTTCTTGCAAGTGCTCAAAGCATTTATTATCGAAAAATGTCCGTCTACACATATTACATTCCCTCTTCTCAGCTTCAACTACACGACTTTCACATTTGGGGCATTTACACTGTTCACATACCATGTAGCATTCCTTACAATGTTTCACTATATCATCCGCAAACTCGAGACATCCATTACACATATCATGATGCCTTCCATATTTTCGGCTTTTATCATAACTAGCATAGAGAGTCCTTATATTACAGATGGGGAGATACGATGTTCCTGACAATCCTAAAATAAGTAGGTAGAGTTTTTGTACGATCTATCACACAGCTTTTAAAAACATACACAGTTCTACGACGATCATCTACAGTATTCCAAATACAGCTACACGAACATTCATTTTCTGCTCCACCCTTCTCAGCTCTTCAGGGCCTATATTACACTCAAACTGAAGCTCACAATCTGAAGCCAATTTACGGGCACGCTGCACAACCATAGGTAGCCAGATATTATACGCAATTGTGTTTAGTACAGTGAACATATGAGCTAAAACTATTGCTATAAAGTAGCAACCACGATCGACGTTTAAATGTTTTCTGTAAATAGATTGAGAATTAAAATTAGGAGTATAAGGTGTGGCACTATGATCCGCAACCCGGAATACTCTGTCAATATCTACCATTAAGTTGTTCATATTGAAGGCTGTACTACTTGGGAGGCCTGCATTATGCGGCCCAAGATATATTCTATGTATACAGCTGTCAAGCGTCTGAACGGTATTACTACCCAAAAATCATCTACATCCCCGTCATCTGACCCGAACCTGAAGGACAACCTCGTCTGGACTTCACGTTCGTCTCGGTTCTGAAGGGCAAACTCCACAATCCGTTCAACTACGCGTCGCAGCCCAACACCGTTGATATACATTGATCCAGGGTCAACCCTGACCACGTACCGATTTCTAGTCAGGGCAGGGGTGGGGTTAGTGATGCGCACCAACTCGAATGTTATACTTTCCTCCACAGCACGAGAAGCTGCTGCTACTGGTGTGGAGAAGTACCCGGAATTGAACAGGAATAAGGGGGTATATTTGTGGAAGGTACTATTGTGGGGGTTGTGTCGTAACAACCGGCGCAATCCTGGCACGCTTTATACCTGACGTGGAGGGTTCTTCATCATGCTTCCGCTTTGAATTGTCGCGTGCTACAGGTATCGCTGGTGAGGGTTCGTCAGCGGGGGGAGTCTGTAGCTACACGGTCATCGGGTCATCTGTAATATCGATGATGGGGGCTGTACATCGTCGTCATTCACGGTTCTGTGGAAGAAGAAAAACAAGAATATAAGGAGCAGCACTTAAATTTTGTTATATTTTGTAAATGACCCACTTAGGGTGTGACGTGTTAGAGATGGAATCTGTAGAAAAATTCAGGTTCACAAGCCCCTCCACATGTATTATATCTGGCCCTACAGGATGTGGTAAAACTGTGTTTATGCTTAAAATCATTAAAGATAAGGGGAGATGTTCTCAAAATTTGTGCATAAAGTAATATGGTGCTATTCGTACGTCAGTGTTCAACGAGTACCAAGATGATATTTTGTTCCACAAAGGTGTATATGACGTTAATTCGTTAAAGGGAAATGAGCATACAGTCATTGTAATTGACGATCTCATGTTGGAAATGGATAAAACGTTTGCCGAGACATTTACAGTGTTCTCCCACCATCTTAACATAAGCGTATTCTTCATCAATCAGAATCTATTTTTCAAAAATAGATACATGCGCGATGTGTCGTTAAATACACAATATCTAGTCTTATTCGGCAACGTAGAGATGTGTCACAAATTGGGGTATTAGCCAATCAAATGTTCCCGAATCAGCGTAAGGAGTTTTTGGAGGTTTATAAAGAAGCCACAAGTCAGCGTTACGGATATTTGCTTTGTGACCTTCCCGCGAAACACGTTTAGGGTGCTTCTAAGAACGAATATATTCCCAAACGAGCCTGAAACGGTGTATATTCCAGAATGACAAATAGGCTGAAGAAATATCGTGAATTAATAAAAATCTATCAACGATTGCCCCGGGCATTGCACAGATGTTTGTTAAAAATATCGACTCGACTTTTTAAAATGCATCTGTGAAATCTGTCTTAATGTTATAAAATGTAATGTGCCAATGAAACCCCCTCAGAAGGCTCGCCTACGTCGTTACAAGAACATAATACGTGCGCTCGCTCGTAAAAGTCAAACTGTGGGAAGAAAAAGCGAATTATTGTACAAAGAGGGGATCATTCCTCCCCATCTTATTTTCAGTTTTGGGACCTTTACTGACTAGATTAATATAATGAAGAAAGTGGTAGTGATTCCGCACGAGGTGTATGCTTCACTGCAAAGTTCAAAGAATCCAGACACGGTTCTAGAACCCCGTAAAAGTAGGCTTAAAAGAATGGAAAGCGAATTGTTAGCCCTATTAAACAGTGAAAAGTCACCTGATGAGAAAAGGATCTTGTACCAAGAGGCTTGCAGAAATTTCTTCATGAGTACGAAGATTATAAGAATCCGACAGAGCTCCCCGTGGTTATTAGGCACGCGAGCAACGATGAGCATGGCGACATAGGACCTGGGCCGACGTTAGAGATGACCACCAAAGAATAACGGAACGCAACACATCGAGCATGTATTAAAAAGCAGTCTCCCACATACATTGAGGAATAAAGGCTTAAGTCTTTATAATCTATTGAGTGAGGACCCCATCATACAGTGGACCGATACAGGCGAGGTCATTGTTGAAGGAACAAGGGTACAGGGATCCAATATCGTCGACATTGTCCATGATCTGGTGAGAAAGTGGGACAGGCCCTCACCAACAGGATGGAAGCATATTAAAGCAAGACTACAACAAATAAATGTCCCCAAAACATTGATAGGAAATCTGAATAGGTTAAAAGACTTGGCAAGTCTCGCATGTGTCACAACTGAGTACGCCATCACCCAACAGTAGCATCTCTGAAGAGGAGAAAGAAGAGACAAACGGCCAACCTTATCCACGTGTCTCTAAAATACGCAAATGGCTAACATATTAAGAAAACGCTATTATGACATTTCTAACCCGCCTCCTATGGCGGTGTTAATAGACTGTACAGAGGTGTTTACAATGATGGAGTAGGGAAAAAAGATGTTGAGAGGTTTTTGCGGGAGCAGGATGCTTATACACTTCATAAGCCGGTGAGAAAAAGGTTTAAAACGGCCAAGACAACAGCGGCTTCGATTGACTCTATTTGGCAAGCGGATTTAACAGACATGCAAAGATATTCAGTGTATAATGATGGCTACCGCTACATCCTATTCATAATAGATGTATTCTCTAGATATCTGTGGCTAATTCCTCTGAAAAATAAATCGCCTGAAACAGTTGCTAAAGCTACCAAAACGCTGATGTTGAAAGAAAGGGTTCCTGGCTATTTTTGTACGGATATGGGGAAAGAATTTATAGGCCGCGCTTTTCAGAACATGCTGACAGAGTTTAATATCAGTTACTACACTAGCAATTCTATACATAAGGCCTCTTTAGCTGAAAGAGTTCAACGTACCATAAAGGAACGCATGCATCGCTATTTTACACATAAAAACACATACAGATATATAAACATTCTGGGATCATTGGCCTCGTCATACAACCGTTCACACCACCGTACGATTGGCACAACACCTAACGAAGTTTTAGAAAGAGGTACGCGCCAGACTGATGTGAGAAGAGGAGAACACCGCCACCACACTCTACATTTCAAAATCAATGATTATGTAAGGCTATCGCGTTCGGGAAATAAATTCGCGAAGGGATTTGAGCAAGGATGGACACGTGAGATTTTTAAAGTTAGTGCTATGAGACCTAAAGGCGAGATAATGATGTATTACGTTGAAGATTTGAATGGGGAAGAAATCAGGAGGCTTTTACCGCGAGGAGTTGCAGAAAGTGTGCATTTAATTTAGGAAAAAGTGTTTAAAATTGAAAAAATTTTAGGCAGCAAAGGTTCAGGAAAGAGAAAAATGTACCTGGTGAAATGGCTAGGGTACCCAGAAAGCTTCAACACCTATATAAAAGCTGCTGCAATAATGAAGCTTAAATAGTATGCAACATGGCGCCTAACCACTTCTATGTCACACTCCCGTCCTCTTCTTCTCTGTCTGTACATCCTAACAACACCCTGGCCAACTTTGTAACAGAACTCCATGGGCCCATTGAGTTGGAACGTGATTCGTACGAAGTTGGTGTTTGTGAATTCCAGCTAGCCACCAAATTTTTAACTCTTGAAAATGACAGATCATATTTCTGATCCTTAGAAGAGTCGATGAGTGTGAAAAATTAGGCATAACCTTAGACAACACTGCGATCAGTCCTGTTCGGTGAGGTACAGTACTATAGTACAAATGTAACACTAGGAATCGGTCATTATATACAGCCACGGACATTGTGACGGGGTTAAACAAGAGTCTTGAAAAGTCGTACCTGACAAACGATTTACTTTTTGAAGTCGTAAACATAGACACGCCTGCACGCACGTTGAAGTTAAAATCAACGCTTAGTAGAAATATTAAAGACAAAGAGCTGTTCACAATTGTGCCGAGGGTCGATATGGTGCAGCCTCCAAAGAGATACCTTTCACGAGGCACAACATGACTTGTCCAGCTTAATGTATCAGTTGAAATTGGAGAAATTGGGTGAAAGCTACCATCCCCAGACATGTGCTATATTTACAGCAATATCGTGGAGCATCAATTTGTTGGGGACACCCAGGCGCGCTGCTGCGCATTGTACACATTCCCAACCATAGAGGGAAGAGTTTGAGCATTACATATGACAAGCCCCATTATGTGAATGTTGCGACTAATCTATTAACCAATATCTCATATATATAAGAACGATTGAGGGAAAAAATTTCCCATTCGGTGATGGGAGCTTAACAGTGAAGCTACACTTTCGTCGCATTCAGTTATAATGACCCGAAGGCCTTTCACAGTCTATCGAGGGGTGAGATATCAGCGTGGGAGTGGGCTTGGATCCATTTTTTCAACCATACTACGCACGGCTGTCCCATTGTTGAAGAGGGTGCTAGATATCTCGGGAGGAAGGCGTTACAATCAGGTTTTAACGCGGTAGAAGACATAATGGGTGGAACTGAACCTAAAGAAGCTCTAAAAAAACATTTAAAACGTACACGGGACGAAATCATCAAAGTTGCAGAGAAAAATGCGTGGTAGTGGAAAGAAGCAGAAGAGGGCTGTCCGGAAGAAAGGGTTATCAACACGTGGCCCTAAACGTAAAAGGACATCAAAAAAGAAGTGTTCTAAGCGTATGAAGCCTATGGCTGATCATTTTTTAACTGATATAAGCTGAGGACACTACTCTCACGAATCATAGGCTGATTACTACTTGTCGAGAGAGGTGGCACTATTTCTGTCTCGTCATGGCGCGTTTCATCTATCCGTGTAGCTCACAATGTTGTAAATCGGAACTGTCCCTCTTTAATATGCCCCTACACAGGTTTCTATTGAGCATAGCGACTTTATTACAATTAACCCATTAAACACAATTAGTTCACCGAGTGCCCCTATAGAATTCGTGATACCCAGCTCAGGCCCATACTTTTTTGATCCAAGCTGCATGCACATGTACGCTAAACTGCGTATAGCCCATTCAGATGGAACGGACTGCGATGATAGTTACTCTGCATACCCTGAAACCAACTTTCTACACTCCATATTCAGCCAGTGTGAGGTGTATTTAAATCAGGTTAACATCTCGGCAGGAACGGGTTATTATCACCTACGAGCCTATCTGGAAAATGTCCTCAACTTTTCAAAAGAAGCGAAGGATACCTTTTTAACTGCCGAGGGCTATTATCAGACTAAAGACGAAAGTAGTATAAAGGATAAATTTAAAAATTCTAAAAAAAGATATACGATGTTTTGGACGTCTTCATACAGACTTCACGTTCCAGGAGAAACTGCTTATGAACGGATATGAAGCTAAAACTCAACCGCACGAATCCTGAGATCTGCATAAATCTGGGACCTGATCAAGAAGAGGGCGCAAACCCGTTGTGATTCACATCATGGAAACATATCTGCGTGTACGGCGAGTGAAATTAAGTTCCCGAAATATGTAGAAATTGAAAAAAATTTAATACACGCAACAGTAAAATACCCAATTAACAGAGTACAGATCAAACTATACACGGTGCCCGCCGGGTTGGCCTCGAAGCAGCTAGAAAACGTGGCCCTGGGAGTTCTACCTAAAAGGATATAAAACCTTAAAAATACAACTCTATACGAAATGGCGTTGCATTGGGCCGGACTATGGTTACGGACTACTCATCAGACGCGGTGTCCGCTCTGGGCGAGAGCTTATAGCAATTTGGCCTATATTGCCGGTGGCTGTGACGAGCTTGGGTTTGGCGTAAACCAGAAAGAATTTGTCGATGAACTTAACCTTTACCCTTTTGATTTTACCCCCGACTTCTCTGCTAGTGTAAATACACACTTAAGTCCACAACAAAGTGGGAACATCTCAGTCAGCTTGGAGTTCGTCGACCCTATAGACGCACGTATTAGTGTACTAGTGTACCTCGAATCACAAGCTCTAATAGAGCTCGACCGCTTCCGGAACGTTGTCACAGACTTTTAAAATGGACGCGAATACACTCCAGAGAGTAATGAAAAGTGACCGAATCACACGCTCCAAATTTATCGGTGTTTGCGAAGAATGAAACATTGAAATTGCCAACTACGAGAGATTGGTATAGCCTTATCGTGAACACAGATGTTATTGGTAGTGAAGGGATTCATTGGTTTGCAATCTATTTTAAAAATAGGGAAAGAATGTACTATTTTGACTCACTCGGCACTCAGGCTTGGAGTGACCCTGTGGTTGTACAATTTATCGAATAGTTACATGTCCCTGAAATTGTCTGGAATCCTTACTGTTTCCAAGGATATATTAGTAATACTTGTGGCATGTACTGTCTTTCATTTCTCCTGCACATGTCACGTGGGAAGGGATTTATAAATTTTTAAAAATTATTCGATTTGTGCGACACTGAGATGAATGATGAGTTAGTATGCAGACAGATAAGAAAAAGGTTCCCATTTGTACGCACTCGTTGTATTGTGTAAAGTTTTACGTGTGTATATGTAACTGTAACTATATTGTGTAAAGTTTTACGTGTATATATTAGTGATGTAGCGGATGTCATTTTTTTCACATCCGCGGATGCGGATGCGGATGTTTGATTTCAACATCCGCGGATGCGGATGCGGATGTCTACATTTTCGTTATTTTTTAGGATATATTCGAGATTTGTTGTGTTTAACGTATATAATAAGTTATTATATTGAGAGAGCTGTAGCTATAATGTAGTATAATTGATTAATTGTACAATAATTGCTGTACTTTTCTCTGAACATATAAAATAATATCAAGCATCTAACTATTATAGAATCAATTAGTGAATTCGTCTGCAAATAAATTCGTTATATTTTGTTGAGTTTCAGCCACAATTAGAAACCATAATTGTGTTACCAGGATGCGGGACGTGAACCCAACTCAAATGCACCCCACCGACCTCTTTCCCCAACCTCCACCCTTATAGAAAGAGATCTTTAATTAGCTTGATAACTATTTATATTAAGTTTAAAGTTTTATTAGGCATATTTATAAATGAGTAATTAAAATAAAGTAAACTAAGATGTTCATCGTTTAATGTTCAAACTTAATTATAGGAAGGTTATGCTTAAGGAACATTAATTTTTCTGCCTTTTCTGCTGCCAGTCTGTTTCTCTTTTCATCATATATTAATCCAGCACTGCTAAATAATCTCTCGCTTGGTACGTTTGTTGGAGGACAGGCTAAATGTTTCCTTGCAGTTTACTCAAGTATGGATAGATATTCTGCGTATTTTTCCACCAACTAATAGGATTGTCACATGCAGCCAGGCGTTTTTCTGGTGATAGCTCTCGATCATTTTCACTACATCTTTTGACATCGCGTAGGTCTCGTCATTGCTGCTTGACTCAAGAAACTGAGAGACAGATTCTGTGATAGATTTGCTTGTTGAAGGTGTTGGTTCTGTCACTGAAACTTTTATTCTTTTGGTGGGTGGCGAAGCGACAGATTCAAGAGATTGAAGCTCTTCAACTGCTTTGCCAAGTGGTGATTTAACTCGTTCTAATGTACTAGGTGAAAATAACTTAGCTTTGTAACGTGGATCTAAGTAGGTTGCAAGCGAGTAACTTCATACAAGAACAGCCTCTCGTCTTGTCGCTTGCATCACTTTTGCGCACAATGAACTAGTTCTATTAAATAGTAGAATTTGATAATTTCCGCTTATTAATGACATTTTTATCTCAACGGTCCACATCCGCACGACATCCGCAGTCCAAAGTGCGGATGCGGTGCGGATGCGGATGTGAGAAAATGTGCGGATGTTCCGCGGATGCGGATGCGGATGTGACCTACATCACTAATATATATATATATAACTGTAACTATATTGTGTAAAGTTTTATATGTGTATATATATATATATATATAATTATAACTGTAAAATGTCTCCATTAATGTTAGTCTTATTTAATGGATGCTAGTTCTGTAAGCCGAATTGTACTAAAACATGCTTTCTATCATTTAATAAATTGGATGAAAATACATTGTGTTTTGTTCTTAACCACAAAAAACTTACATTAGTTCCTCGATGACCTGGCATTCGTTGGGCCGGATGTGAGACAATACCTCGATCTCGGTATTCAGGTCACTGGGCTGGCTGCGCGTTAAATCCTCCAAATCGTCGTCAATGATTTGCCTTTCATCAAAGCTGTCGCAAAAAGTAGCTATGACACGATCAAGTTCCGCATCGGTCCTTTAAGGAGGAATTAACATGATTAGTCCATACTGAAACTTTTTTAAAGTTAAATTAAATTAAAGTTTAATTAAAGAGTTACAATAAGAGAAAATGCCGATTAGGGTGCCCAGCAAATTATAATCACAAAGCAGATATCCTGACAGTTTTCAAAAGTAAGATTAGCTGGATGTGCTAAGCATTATCTGTCAGCATCGGGTGATCTTAAAAGTTTTTAATAATTCTAAAATCCTACCTGTAGAACTTTCTATAAATTTTTAAGTAACAAACGTGTAATAAAATTTCACTTTCAAATGATACATTCAACATATAATATAATTCAGCTGCCGGTGACGCTTGTCAGTTTCGTACTCCTTTCTATCAAAAGTAACTGTTCAAAGTCAGTGAACTATTGTTACTTCCCCACTAAAATTTGTGAATGTGCCAAGATTACGCCGTTACAATCACATCAGATAAACTGCAATAATTAACTAGTAATATTTCATAAAATATATCTTCAAAATTTTCTAGCGACATCCAGCACTGCTTTCATAGTCTTACTGCAAACAGTGACCTTGAAGTAACGAGTATACAAACAACCGAACGAACGAGACCTTTAAACGTACGAACGAACGAACGAACGAGTGAATTTTAACCCCATAAATATGCTCAAAATGGCTTCCAAAGGTTAGGTAAACGTCCTCAAATCAGAAATAAAGGATCTAGCAATACATATAATTCCCTCTTTGACTTAGTGCACGAAAGTAATAGTGTAATCAAAGACCTTGAGGCATTAATAAAAGTTGTACAACATAATAGTGAATTGTTAAAGAGGAACAATGCAAAACTGGAATATAGAAATATAGAGCTCGAAAAGAGCATTCAGTATGCACACGACGAGATAAAGGATCTTAACTCTAGTCTAAACTCGCTTACTAAAAATAATCGTAGCATGGAGATGATAAAAAACGAGCACGATTCAATTAGGAATAAATTAAACAGCCTAGACCAGGGGTCGGGAACCTTTTTGGCTGAGAGAGCCATGAAAGTCAAATATTTTGAAATGTATTTCCGTGAGAGCCCTATAATATTTTTTAACACTGAATACAACTAAATGCGTGCATTTTTTAAGTAAGACCAAAAAATTTAGAGTATAATAAATATCTGAATTTATTCTTTTTAATAACGTTATACTGAAGCTAACCAATAATAAATTCAATACTTCTTACCAATATGACTAATGTGACTTCTGGTGCTGCATGGTTTTGCTGATGGCTTTGTAGTCTGGTTGATAGTTGGTCAGGTTAAGCTTCATGCAGGCATTGAGGCTTCCATCCGTTAAAAGTGACCGTAGGTTGGTTTTGATGTTTTTCAGATGTGAGAACGACTGCTCACATGCATATGTAGAGCCAAACATGGTCAACACGGCAATACTCACACGCTGCAGTGTGTGGTATGCGACTGGAAGCGCGTTCCAAGTTTTGAAAATCAGCTGGTCTTCGGATTGAAGTCTTTTCATTTCTGTCCACTTGTGTTTACTCGACAGCTCTGCTCGCTGACGCGCAAGTCCTTCCAAATCTTCGTTCAATGACTTGAATTTATTCACCCACATGTCTGAGGCTTTCAGGTCAGCAACTTCTACCTCAAAATCTCTTATGGAGACATCAGGGATGTAACTCAGGTCGGCTTTGTCCACTGCACACTCGTGTGGATGAGTGATGAACTTAAAAAGACGAGTGCGCTCACGAAATTCTACAAAGCGTGCTTTGAATGATTGCAGGAGATTAGATGTGAAGCCAGCTAGCTGCTGGAGATCACAATGTTGAGCGGGGTCATTTGCTGTGCACGCATCTTTAAATTGTCCCAGTCTTTCAAAGTGTAGTAAACGACCTGTTTCAATATCCCCGATAAAGAGTTTCAGCTTGTTTTCAAATGCAACACTGCTTGTTGAAGGGATAAGACTGTATTTCCAATGCCTTGCATTTTCCGTGTGAGTTGATTCAGATGTTCAGTCATGTCCACGAGGTAGTAAAACTTCAGGAGCCACTCAGTGTTAGCTAGCTCAGGATGCTTGACGCCTTTCATTTCAAGGAAAGTTCGGATTTCGCTCAGGCAAGCCGCAACACGGCTGAGAACCTTCCCTCTTGACAACCAACGCACATTGCTGTGCATAAGCAGACCGGGGTAATTATTCCCAACTTCATCCAGCAGTGTTTTAACTGGCGATCATTTAAAGCTCGAGCAACAATAAAGTTGACCACCTTAATCACCAGCGACATCACCTCACCAAACTGCTCGCCACACGTTCGAGCACAAAGCGCTCCTGATGTAGAATGCAATGAAAACTTAGGATGGGTCTATTTTCATGTTCACGAAGAAGCGCTACAAATCCTTTGTGCTCCCCACCATACACGGAGCACCATCAGTACACACTGAAATAAGTTTATCCATCGGTAGATTGTTCTCTTTAGCGAACTCCTGAAAGACTTGAATAAATCCTCCCCTCTTGTTGTCCCTTTCATTGGCAAAACAGCAAGACTTTCCTCACGCAGTGTGTCACCGACGGCATACCTTGCAATCACACTGAACGGGATAAGTGGCTTACGTCTTGACTCATCCAAAGCGAGGGGAAAAGTATGACGCTGCATTTATGTCCTTCACTTGTGTTTCCGCCACTTGATTTGCCATCATGAGGTACGATCGTGAACAGTTTTGTGCTGACAGGGGCATGTCTTTTATTCGTTTGATTATCTTGTCTTTATCTGAAAAGTCGTCAAAAAGTTCATTGGCCACATCAAGCATGAATGTTTTGGCATACTCGCCATCTGTGAATGGCTTTCCGTTCCTCACTATTGCTAAAGAACCAGCAAAGCTAGCCGAATTCCAGTTACCTTGTCGGGTCCATACACTGAGTTGCTGTTGACTGGTTTGCACTCTGCGCAGTAGCTCTTGACATGCCTTCTTCCTGCTGTCTCCCGCTTGATATTTCGATGCAAATGTAGCATGGCGTGTGTCGAAGTGCCGCTTTATATTTGACCGTTTCATCGATGAAATTTTATCAATACATATTAGACACACTGCAGTACCTGCTCTTTCTACAAAGGCGAATTCCTCTGTCCATTCGTCCTGAAATGTACGGTACTCCTCATCCCTTTTCTTTCGCCATCTTCGTCAAAAGGGTTTGCTCTGCATAAAATAGCACTACCACCCACTACCACTGCGAGAAATATGGAAAAGCGACTGACTGTATATGAATATCAGTAAACGTCACGCACAAGACAGCCAATCACAAGAATCCTACGTCACTGAGTGGGAGGAGCCAAGGCCGTGGTTAGGAGCGTGATATTTATCGTACACTTTGGACGGCAAATATCGTCGTGTGTGGCCGTAGCCTAAAAAAGGAAGGAATTACTCATTACTTATCGTGTTAAGAAATGTCAGCTAAGATTTATCTGCGAGCCAGATGCAGTCATCAAAAGAGCCAGATCTGGCTCGCGAGCCATAGGTTCCCGACCGCTGGCCTAGACGATAATTCACGTGCCAATAACTTAGTCATAAAGGGGGTATCTGAAATGAATAGAGAAACAAACGGCGAAACGAAGAAAAAGGTGGAGGACATAATAAAAGATAGACTGAATTTGGGGAATATGAAGATCAAAAGTGCTTTTAGATTAAAAAAACAAATTCCACCACAAAAAGCAAATTCTACAGTTAAAGACACGACTGAATCTCAGACGCCCACTTCAGCTATAAAAGTAATATGTGAGATGAAACTCGCAGAGATTTAATACTACAAAACAGAAGAAAGCTGAAAGGATAAAAAATCTTCATCAATGACGACGTATGTGAGGAAACAGGTAAAATTTGTAAAGAAAAGCTCCATAAACTCATAGAAGCGAGGAGACTCGGGAAAATTGCCTACTTCTTTGGAGCGAAGTTAATTATTAAAGAAAGAGAGACTCCTCCAATGCGGAATACTTCGGTCAAAGGAGTTCACCTTGTTAGTGAAAAAGCATTCGAAGCTATGAGAACTACGAAAACGCCAGCCGACAGTCAGCACACAGGAGGCCTGCGAATAACTCCACATACAATCCGAACAGTCGACTTTCCCATTCTTGGCTCAACTGGGCAGTAATCCCTTATTCCCGTATTCTGTATTTAGTGAAATTGTTTGAGAACTACTGTTAAATGGCTTTCATCGATAAAGAATTTCATAGTATATGTGCCGATATTAATCATTTCAATTCATTACCAAAAAATTCTCTATCCCGTTTAGAGAATCCAGAACAGGAATCTGGTGTAGGCAATTGCATGGTCTCATCGATAGATGAGTTTAATGCCTTCGTATTACAAAACATATTTATAAAAAGCTTTCTGTGCTAAATCTAAACATTCGAAGCTTACCGAAGAACTATAACTACTTATTGGCCCTTTTGAAAACTTCTACGGTCAAATTTAGTGTTATAATTCTCACGGAAACCTGGTTAAATAGTAGTAATAAAAACCTATATAATTTAGATAATTACGTTGATTACCATACTGTAAGAGATGATCAGATTGATGGGGGTATCTCTGTGTATGTGCATCAAACTTACGACTCTAACGAAGTATTTTCTCTATGTAATAGTGACAATGAAAACCTGATTGTGAATATAAAAGACAAAAGTAATGTATATTCTGTCCATGCAATATATAGACCACCTAATACTAATATCAATAGCTTTTTAATTCACTTAGATAACATGTTATGCAACTTTCATAAATCGAATGCCATAGTTGCGGGTGACTTCAACATCAATTTGCAATCTGAAGCAATCTCTCATAAATTTTTAAACTTAATGAATTCTTTCTATCTTAGTCATTCTATTACCAAACCCACTCGAGTCTGCAGCTATGGCAATCGAATAACAGAATCTACGATTGATAATATATTTGTAAATAGCAGTGCCCTCGTAAATTCTGGAATTATAACCACTAACATCAGTGATCATTTTCCTACTTATTCAATAACATCGTTCAGGTTGCGGACAAAACAACTATTGATTACAGAATATTCTCAGAGGTTAACAAAAAAAAAATTATTGGGGCTGTAGAAAATACTCGACTTGACTGTGACGAACCTTTAAATGACCCAGATCATATGTTTCAGTTCTTCTATGACACCTTATTTCATATTTTTAATATTTGCTTTCCTTTAAGGAGAAAAACAGTTTCGCCCAAAATGCCGCAAATCCATGGATCACTCCAGGAATTATCACTTCAATAAAGAAAAGAGATAAATTATTCAAATTGCAATTACAGAGCAAAATTCCTAAAATACAATATACTCAATACAGAAACAAATTAACTAAAATAATCAAAATTGCAAAATATAACTATTATAACAATCAATTTTCCAAACATAAAGGAGACATGAAAAACACTTGGACAACCATAAACAATCTTCTCGGAAAACAAATTAAGAAAAATTCAATAGAGAAATTAAATGTTGATAATAAAGACATTACTGATGATACTGCTATTGCAGAATCTTTAAATGCACATTTTACTTCAATAGCGGATAAGCTTCGCTCACAATTAATAAATAATGATCACTCACCTCTAGAATATATGCCACCCAGCCCATAAATTCATTTTCTTTTGTTCCTGCTACCTCTACTAAGGTCCAGAATATTAAAAAAATTAATTAAAAATTAATTAAAAAATACAAAAAATAACATTCATAACATTCCTGTACCTATATTGAAACTTGTTAAAGATAAGATATCTGTAACTTTGGCTAAGATTAATTATCAATCAAAGTATTTCCAAAGGAATATTCCCATCAATGCTAAAGACTGGTTGTATAGCACCCCTTTTTAAAGGGGGTGATCCTACACTAGCAACAAATTACAGGCCGGTGTGGTCATTATCTGTGTTCAGCAAAGTTTTTGAAAAAATTGTAAAAAGTAGAATGCAGCGATATTTAGAATCCTACAATTTATTATCTCCAAATCAATATGGCTTCCGTAATAATAAAACAACGGAAATGGCTATTTTGTATCTTATGGAATATGTAAATATAGCTAAGGAGAACAAAGACATAATGATATCAATATTTATGGATTTGAGTAAGGCGTTTGATGTAATAGACCATAATATTCTACTTAATAAATTATATTGTTACGGCTTTAGAGGAGCAATCAGTGATTGGTTTAAAAGTTATTTGTCCAATAGATATCATTTTGTATCAGTAAATAAAGTTTGCTCAACTAAAGCGCTTGTCAAACATGGTGTGCCACACGGCTCAGTTCTGGGTCCACTTTTATTTTTATTATATATAAATGACCTCCCACGTTCATGTGATATACTGAACTTCATAATGTTTGCAGATGATACAACTGTCTCTTTTTCTTGCAAAGATGTTAATACAGCTAAGAATATATTTCATTCAGAATTCATCAGTGTAATGAAATGGTTGACCATCAATAAACTCTTCCTAAATACCAGTAAAACAAATTTCATGATTTTTACTAATAAAAGAAACGTATATCTTGATGAACTTAATGTTAATGAAATCGCCATAAAGGAGTGTACTGTAACAAAATTTCTTGGTGTAATGCTAGATAAAAATTTGCAATGGAGTGATCATGTAAATTATATCGCGAAAAAGATTTCAAGGAGTGTTGCTATAATGTTTAAACTTAGAAATGTAGTCCCTAAACAAGTTTTATTGACTCTTTATCATACTCTTGTTCTTATATAACATACTGCACCCTTGTTTGGGGAAACTCCGCTAACAACGCATTAAATGGTATCTTTGTCACCCAAAAACGAGCAATAAGGTTATTATCTGATGCTGATTTCCTTGATCACTCTAGTGCATTATTTAAAGAGCTAAACCTAATAAAGCTCAACGATATAACCAAACTGGCACATTTTATTTTTATTTACAAGTGTAGGAACAAAATCATTAATTTGCAATTGGTAAATAGATATTTTGTAACTCATCAAGAAATCCACTCGTATCAGACCAGAAATAGATCAAAGCTTGTTATACCTCAATTTAGATTGTCTTCATCTCAAAAACTACCCATTTTCATTGGATTGAAACTATGGAATGACTTGCATGCCGATATAAAAAATATTGTGAATGTAAATTTGTTTAAAACCAAGTTGAAATCCCGATTAATAATGGCATACTAACAAAAATCTAGGATTAATGTCCACTAATATTGTTTAATATTGTCCATTAATATTGTTTAATATTGTAATACATATTTAACTATTAATAATACTTATTTACTTATTTATTTATTTATTATTATTAATTAATAACAACTAGCTGCTTATTTTTAATAAGAGCCCAGTAAAGGCTAAAGCTTAAGGGCCAAATTAAATAAAATAAATAGTCGAGCTTCATAATTATTCATATCATTGTAAATTGAAAAAATATATTTATTTTATTATTAATAAAGGTTATTCTATATTATTTTATTCTATAACCACGATGGAAACAGAATGGGCAATAATTAAAAACCTATTGTTTTTCACCAAAATACACACAGAGGAACATATATATATATATGAATAGAAAGAGAGAGCTGCAAGGCGTTACAAGTACACTAATTTACAGCTCAAAAGGAAGGTTAGCTGGATGTACTACGCATCGTCTGCCGGCACCGGTTATCCACCCCTGGACAGATATCCTTTCACTTCGTTTCATTATGAATTTTTGTAAATTATTTAACACTGGCACTGAATGAAACGATGTATATAACCCGAATCACAAATTAAATTAATTACTTACATCGCGAAGGTAGAGACTTCTGTCGTTTCAAACGGAGGATTATTGCAGATATCATTGACGTTTTGTGTGGAGAGAAGATCATTCTGGTCAGTCGCAGCGAAAAGATGAAGTGTAGACAGCGCTGCAGCATCTCCATCTTCAAACAATTCCGGGGACATTTAAAGCTGTTGTGACTAGCTCATGGTGATATCTGTGCTCACTCTTTGATAAATACAACTGTTGTGGATTCCATATGAAAATGCTCCCTTTTATAGACAGGGAGCTAATTGTAAACACCAACAATACCCGAATCGCGAGTTTCCTATTGGTCGTCGTTGAAATTTGGGTGGTGCATAACGTGTAAGCGCGACTACTCCCCAACCAGAAGTCCAGGGTCGTTCTCATGCGCTGCCCATTGGGGTGTAATTGGATGAACCGTGAATTCTGGGGGCGTGTCAAATATAACTTATTCATTCCATAGTTTTTTTCACTGTATTTAGAGAGAACGTAAGCGAATAAAATTAAAGCTTATTTAACAGGGTGGATTTCACTGGATGGATTTCAACATGAAATTTAATATTATTTATCAAGTGTTTTGTTATTGATATTATTATTATTATTATTCAACATTTTGTAGCCTTAATTAAACGATGATTAAATTTATATTAATGTAAATTAACAGGTTTTCAGAAATGAAACAGGACAGTGAGAGAGAGGGAGGGAGAGAGAGATAAGTTTTGTTTTGAAAATAAAAATTTGGAGTAACAGTTCGGTTAAGGAGCAGAATTATATGGGATTTACTTCAGCTTAGGCCAAACGAGTCGAGAATTATCTGTTGCCATCCATCAAGCTGGCGCCATGTTAAAACCCGGCTGGTAGAACAGGTGTTTGAAATAGGTATAGAGAGAGAGGATATTTTTCGCTCTTATGTGAGCTTAACCATAAGGCAGGTATGGGGATTAAGTTTTGTGGGATTCATAATGACCTTTTGGTAGTCCGTTCCATCAGAATGGGCTATACGTAGTTTCAGGTATGGGGATTAAGTTTTGTGGGGTTGATAATGACCTTTTGGGGAATTATCCGCTATAAGTTCGAAACAAACATGTCGTTAATGAATTTGTAAGCCGTAGCAGACCCTTTTAAGGGAAATCTTTAATAAGTAGGAAGGTATCGGCGAAAGCTTAACTATAAGGCAGGTATGGGGCTTAAGTTTTGTGGGACTCATAATGACATTTTGGGGAATTATCCGCTATAAGCTCAAACAAAGGGATTTACATTTCTTTAACGAGGTTGTAAACGGTAGCATAAAATGGACCCGGGCAGTGAGAAAGAGGGAGAGAGAGAGAGATAAAAGTTTTGTTTTGGTGATTACTAGACTTTACAAAAAAAACAAAGGCGAAGCCATTATCAGAAAAGGATTAGCTTCCCTGAAAGGTATTAACACCTAAAACTGAAAATTATTATTTTTAAAAACGTGAATACAGAGAGAAGATCTGGATATATTTATTATTATTAGTATTAGTATTATTATTATTATTATTATTATTTAAAACAATGTTGATTTGTAATCTACTGTAAATGTAATTAAATCTATACATAATTATACAAACGATTATGTTTGTGTCTTACGTTTTGACTTATATACGTAAGACGATCTTTCATAAAATCTGGTTTAAATTAATGTAGGCGCCCATATTTGGGCGCGCAACCGGCCAGATATCAGTATATAAACGGTGGAGGGAATTGTTTCCGAGTTTCTATGGACGTATATGTGTAAACGACGGAGGGAGTTGTTTCCGAACTTCTATGAACGTTTATATGGTTGGTGCGTGCAATAATTGTATATGTGTATAATGTGTGTGCGCTTTTTGACTGTTCAAACGATGTACACACTGTGCCAACTGGCTGATAATGCCTGGAGGCACTGGCTACTACGCCAACTGGCGGATTTCGAGTTCTAAGTCAGGTGTTGGAGTATAATCAGTCATTGAGCTTCTGTCTCTTGTGGAAGCTAGATGGTCTCTTCCTCTCTCTCCTCCTCCTCTCTTAGGTTAGGTATACCCCTTTCGGGGGTGAGGCCGTCTCAGGTGGACTCCCCCAGCATGCTGGGGGAGTTCCTCCCGTTTGGGAGGGGATTGGCACTGGGTTTGGCACTGGTATTCATTGCAACATTGCATCATTGCTCTGCACTCTAACCTTTTGTGGTCATACTACTCAATCAACTAGGGAAATACACCGGGAAAAACGTTAGGCAGAAGACAGAGAGTGCTGGAACTACCGTTTCTCCTGTCACTATCCTCTTCAGCTGATTTCTTTCTGTCTCATCTACCATGTCAGCAGTCGAGCATACTCTCAAACACAAACTTCTCTCCCTATTCACACACTTTTATCCCTATACTTCACTATACATACATGCATTTTACACACTAATAATCTTTCCGAAATTAAAAATAATGGCAACAACTTAAAAAGCCTTGGAGTACCCTGTGGAGGAGACCATAAATGTCTCCAATTCTGGATCCCTGTTTCCGATACCAGGAAGGTAGACTTAAGCAGCGGGGCTGGTTCTGTTACTGTCTACTCGAGGTGTTCTGGGCCACTGTCTGATTCAGTTTTCATAAACTTTTGTTGAACACCACCTATCCTACTCTAAACGTCATCTTCGTTTCCTCACTAAAATTCAGGTGTCTGGGACGACTGACAGCAACCCCATTTTTGTACCCTCTTACTTTCTCAATACTCAATTTCACTCCAAAGGTAGCTGTTGGGTATATGTAGGCAATTACTTAACTTGCTATCATATTCCCGAATTTGAATCTTCCGAATTCTGTACCCTCTGGCTACGGCTTGCTGCCAATCTCAAACTAAATACATCTGCGCTGTCTTCCTTTCTCCTAATTCTACCGACTATTCAAAATTCTTTGAATACCTCCCTTCCAAAGAGAAATACATTCTCTCCCACTCTCCTTTTGCTGAAATGTCCATTTTAGGTGATTTCAATGTCCACCACCACCTTTGGCCTTTCTCCTATTTCACTAACATCCCTTGTGAACTAACTTACAACTTCTCTAAATTGAGTGACTTACAGATTGTACAGCACGGTATCTGTACCCTAATCGCCTTGGACATCGGCCCAACATTCTCGATTTATTTCTCACCACTCATCCTTCTTTTTACTCTGCTAAACTTTTTTCTCAGTTGGGCTCCTCAAATAACAATTTTATACGAGTATCTGTTTCCTGTCCTATCGTTCCAATTCCCCCTTTGGATCCTCCCGAAAAGACGCGTTTGGCATTTTGGCGCCGCTGATTGGGATGACCTTAGGCGTACTTTCCCATGGAGTGATTACTGCTTCCATAACCCAGGACCCTACGGATGTGCTGAGCGCATTTCGAAAGTGATTCTCTTAGGCATGGAGGTGTACAATGTACATTTCATATTCTACTATATGCCTACTACGAATGCAAACAAACCATGGTTTAACTTTGTTTGTTCTTATGCTATCCGCAACAGAGAGGAGGCTTTTAGAAGGTACCATTGCCATCCAACTCCTGACTCTCAAGTAGCTTATATTTCTGCCTGGATTCGTTTAAAATCTGCTCTTCGAATCGACAAAAATTCCTTCTTCAGACAAAAATGTGAAAAACTATCAATTTAAATTCTTTCCCTCTTTTTGGCGCATTGCTAAAAACCTCTCCAACAACTTCACTTCTTCTTTTCCTCCTGTTTTCTATTCTGACAGCTCAGTTGCAGTCTCTTCTCCTGATAAAGTTGTTCCTCCATCTCCTCTTCCCTCTGACTTAATTATGTCTGAGGTTAGAATCTCTTCAAAAGATGTTCTTTCTGCCCTATCTGGGCTCAGCTCTAGAAAGTCGTTCTTAAATACGTTCTTAAATATCTTCTTTCAGATTGTCAATATGGGTTCCACAATGCACTCTCTACTGGCGATTTTCTTTCATATCTCTCTGACTCTTGGTCATCTTCCTTTTGGGATTTCTGTGAAAACTTTACTATTGCGCTAGACCAGTGATGTAGGATTCAAGACCTTTTTTTCTGGTCTCGGTCTCGGTCTCGCCATGGTGGTCTCGACTACATCACTGATTTTGATTTATTTTATTTCGCCATGCATTAAAAAATCCAAAAACATGAAGAGATTTCTAATTTGAATAAAGAAAGCACCATCCATGAATTCAATAATTTCACAGGAAGTACTGTACAAACCAACAGGAAAAATATTTTACACTTTCGCAGATGTGCTGAGTATGTTGATGTTCGTCAAGTGCAACGAACGCCTCTTGTTTTAAGTAGGCAGTTAACTGCTGAAAAATGTCACAAACTATGTATTTGTGAATAATTTATGAGTAAATTTTGCAATTGTTACCTCTTTGGAATCTTTATTCCTGAATGTGAAATACAGAGCTTAGGAATTAGGCTTTACACAATATTTAATACCTGGAAAAATTGCACATGGTCTCGGTTTCGGTCTCGGTCTCGGTTTCAGCTATGGTGGTCTCGAACACATCACTGTGCTAGACATGTCAAAAGCTCTGGATAGAGTCTGGCACAAATCTTTAATTTCCAAATTGCCCTCCTTCGCTTTCTATTCTTCTATCTGTCCCTTCATCTCTGATTTCCTTTCTGGCCAATCTATAGCTGCGATTGTAGATGATCTATTAAGTCGCACTTCCCGTCCTATCCAATCCTATACCGATGATTCCACTCTTCACTTCTCCACCCGCTTCACAAGGCGTCCATCTTAACAGTCACACAATGGTTCGCGTGTGACGGATATGATGCACCTGACCTCTGATCTTTGTAGTATCTCTAATTGAGGCAGAGAAATCTTGTGGTTTTCAATGCCTCATAAACCGAGTTCCCTCATCTGTCTACTCGTCACACAATGTTTTACACGACTATCCCTTACTTTCAACAATACACAACTCAATGCTTCCTCTTCTCTTACCATTCTTGGTGTTCCGTTTTCTGTGATCTTTCCTGAAAAGATCACATATACTCTCTTCCAAAAAAACTTCTGAAAAGTTAAGCATGCTGTACCGGTTTCGCGGTTTCTTCACACCCACTCTATTGCTGTCGCTGTACAGAGGTCTTGTCCGTCCCTGTATGGAGTACACTTCTCATGTATGTGGTGGCTCAACCCACACAGCTCTACTTGACAGGGTGGAATCATATTCCTCGTCTCTTACTGACTGTCTTAATTCCCTCTCTTCGCCGCAGTGTTGCCTCACTCTCTCTTTATTATCGTTATTATAACAGACATTGCTCTTCTGAACTCTGTGACTGCATACCTCCTCCTTTAAGGAGAGTACACAGTATCAGACTTTCGACACTTTTCTTTTTCTGTCCAACTCTCTAACACAAGGGTTAATCACTATTTTCAATCTTTCATCTACTCAACCGGTGAACACTGGAACAATCTTCTTCATCCATCTTTCCCCCTGTCTACGACCTCCAATCTTTCAAACGTAGAATGTCCATGCATCTCATAAACCCTGGACCTTGATTTTAGCCGTCTTCTTCCTCTTTAGGAGGAGCTGTTTTGCGAGTATTCGCCCTTGGGCCCTCCTTCCTTCATATAAAAATACTATATATATATATATATATATATATATATATATATATATATATATATATATATATATATGTTACAGGGACTCTGAGTACCTAGGGATTTCATGGAAGATTAAGTCGTGACATTTCCGTTAAACCTCAAGGAAAATTATTAAATACCCGGTAAGGTTAATTGAATGCCGGGTTAGGTCAACTGTACGCCCTTAACGATTGGTTAGGTTAAGTCGTGATATTTTCGTTATAACTAACGAAAATATTATGAATTAGCCTTACATGGAATCCCTGAACATTTTAGGGATTTCATGAAATCCCTAGTTACACAGATTCCCTGTAACATATACTTACTTTATGTCACTTTATGTGAGTTTCGACAACGGTTCAGGATCGACCTACGGTCAACCCCTCTTCAGCATCCCGCCTCATTTGCGAAATTTGGAGAAGGAGGGAATTGCTATCTGATCTCCTCCCATCGTAGCCGGCCACGCATGGCTGGTCAGGGACTTTGCAGAGGAATGTGTTCAGCTAGTTCTTGAAGTTATTCAAGTCGGTGTGCTAAATGTTCCTCACTTCTTTTGATAGGGCATTAAAAAACCTTGGGCCTCGTATTCTCACGGTATTTTCCATCCTCGTTTTCATGGCTTCCTCTCCCACAGCAGGTGGGACAGTACAAAATTTGCCTCTTCTCTCATTCCAATTTGTTTCTATTTCATTTCTAAGGTTTGGGACAAAGCCCTCAAGTATTCTCCATGTGTATATTATTGTGTACCGCTCGCGTCTTCTTTCGAGAGAGTAAAGTTTCTGGGATTGTAGTTGAGACCAGTAGTCTTCACGTTTCGTTTCCTCTATCTTAGACGTAAAGGTCCTTTCTCTAGCTTCAGTGTTCGCAATGTCTCGTTTTCTGTTTGGGTTTTTCTACTGCGGAAGCTCTTCCAGATGATTCCCATTATTTATCTAGCTGTTGTAATTTTGATGTCATTATGCTCTCTGATTGTGCATTCGACAACATTATTACTCCAAGATCCCGGACTTGTGGATTTGGTGTTATCTGTCTGGCTTGCAGAGTTTTGTACCCGTTATTCTGTAGCTCCTTGTTATTATCATATCTTAGAAGTTGGAATTTTTCTTAGTTGAACATCATATTGTTGTCTACTGCCCACTGGAATAATGTTTTAATGTTTTTGTTTTTCCTCTGTCACCTTCGTTCAATATTTCCTTGCATATCTTTGTGTCATCGGCGAAACATGATACAACACTGCCATTGATATCTGCATCAGTATTTGCAATCATTATTATGAACAACAAGAGAGCTTGTGGGACAGAGCTCACGACTTCGGAGACTTCCGATTTAAATCCATTTACTACCACTGTTTGTGTTCTTTACGACAAGAAATTAAATCTCTATCCCTAGCTTTCCAGTAATTCTGTATTCTTAAGTTTGCATGCTATGATTCCATGGTCACATTTATCGAAGGCTTTAGCAAAGTCAGTATATATTACATCTATTTTTGCCCTCGACACAGTGTTTCCATTATTTTCTCTGGTGGTCTAATAGCTGTGATAGGCATGATATTCCAGCCCTGAAGCCATGTTGATTTGGGTTGTGTAAGTTCTTTTCTTATAGGTAGTAGGTAGTTTGGCTCAATTATGCGTTCAAAGCACTTTATATAGTGGGAGGTGAGAGCTACTGGCCGATAATTCTTGGGAATTGCTGTTACCATCTTTAAAAATGGGGGCAATATTCGGGTTCTTTAATGGATGGGTAATTTGTCCTGTATCGAGTAATTTTCTCCATAGTAAGTATAGCGGTTTGGCAATACTCTCTTTACATTTCTATAGAAACGTGGCACTCCATCTGTCTGGCCCTGGTGCCGAATTTTCTCGCATCTGTGATAGAACCTTAATTACAGTTCTTTCCGAGAACTCTAAGTGTATTAATAGGTTTGTGCCGGAATTTGTTCTTGGCTGATTTGTATGAATGTCGAAAAATTCGTCGGGATTTTTTAATTTCATCTCGGCCTTAGGGGTGCTAAACACAGAGTTAAATTGTTCCTTAATTAGTTCGCTTATATTTTTGTTGTAATTTGTGTATTTGGCCTCTTCGTCTATCAACGAACCAATACTCTCTTTACAGTGCATTTTCCTTTTCACAAACGTGTAGATGTACTGTATTTTGGGTTATTTTTTTTCTGCTACCTTGTTTTCCTCCTCGTTTGTCTTATGTATGAATGTTTGCTTTAGGTCCATTTCTATTTTGCCTAGTTTCCTCTCAAGTTTGCGTCTCTTGCATCAGTTCTGCATCTGTGGAGATGTTTCACGATTTGTTTCCGTTGTCTAAATAGTGTCCTGATTTTTCTATGGAGCTTGCTACGTTTTCCTTTTTGTCTTTCTGGAACATGCTTCAGTAATATAGGTTTGGTTTCAGTTTCCATTATATCTAATATTTGCTCTGGAGTCTTCTCGTGAAGTAGCAATTCCCAATTTACTTCCTCTAAATCTTTATTTACACTTTCCCAATTTACTTTCTTTGAATTTATGTTTAAGCCTTCAAATATTCCTTCTGCCTCTCTGGGATGCGTTTTCGGACCTCTGGGTGCTAACTTCAATTGAAAATCGATTAGGTAATGGTCGGAGAAGTTTGTGTGCGTTACCTTTTTATTTATTATTATCTCTATGTTATTTGTCAAAATTAAACCCAAAACGTCCTCTTTTCTAGTGGCTTCACAGATTTCCTTGGGTAAGGGTGTAATGTTCAATTATATCAAATAGCATTATTCCTTGGGTTCTATTATCTTTTGTAATGTTGCCATGAAACTTTCTCAACACATATGACTTCGTCATTTTTCTTCCATGTTATGAATGGAAATTAAAATCTCCACAAATTAGAATATTTTTTGCTGGAGTTTCAAGTAATTTTAACATGTTTTCTATTTCATTTGTTGCAAATTGGAATTAATTTTTTGTGGTGTTTGGTGGTCTCTAGACGTTCATAATGGTTCTTTTACTTTTAAAATAATAATTTTGACTGTTTGATTTGCTTATCTTCACCTCACATTTGTATGTGTTTAGCACGTAGATACAACAACCTCCCCCTCATCTAGCCACTCTATCTGCTCTGTATATGTTGTAGTACAGTATTCTCAATGCAGTTTTCACAGCCTTTTCTTGTTTATGTTAATGTTTCGTTAGGCATATGATAGCTATGCTGGTTTCCGTAGCTAAATTTTGTAAGCATTGTGATTCGCAGCCTGCATGGTCAGTGTTGGGGCTTGTATATTTGCGTATAATGCATTTACAGGGTTTATAATCTCCGTGTTCGGTTTTCTTATATACTGGTCATTTCCTTGTTGATGTCAGTTCCTGTTTGGTGTTATTGGTTGGGCCGCTGCATTTAGGAGTAATGGGGTTGCGGCTCTTCATACTACTATAGTTGTTGTATTATTGGTGGTTGTTGTTGAGTAGAAGGGTGATGTATGTAATGTTGTGGTGCTATATCTGCGGAGTTCTGTCTTTTCTTCTTAGAAGGGTTCGCTTTGCCTTTATCATTCTCATTTCTCTAAAAAATATGTTTCATTATTCTTGTTATTACTTCTATTTCATAATCATGCTAATGACATAGATGAGGACGTTACCAGAGAGAGCACAGTAACATCCTTTGCCGATGACACAAAGATCAGTAGAAAAATAAGAAACTCGGAAGATAGAGGATCTCTACAAACAGACATGAACAGAATCTACAAGTGGATGGAATACAACAATATGAAGTTTAACACTGAGAAATTTCAACTGTTAAGGTACAGAAAAAGAGAAGACCTAAAATCCATGGAATATTATACGCCAAATGGACAGGAAATTCAGAGAAATTCTAGAGCAAAAGATTTAGGGGTTGTAATGAGTGATGATGCGAAATTTTAAACACAAAATAAAATAGCAGTAAACAGAGCAAGTAGAATAACTGGGCAGATACTGAGAACCTTTAAACGAAGGGTTAGGAATATAATGATTCCTCTACTGAAAACACTGATCATAATCAAATTGGAATACTGCTCGGTCCTAACATCCCCATATAAAAAAGAAGACATTAGACAGCTGTAAGGGATTCAGAGAAGCTTCACAGCCAAGATCAAAGGGTGCAAAGAACTAAATTACTGGGAAAGGTTACGCGAACTAAACCTATATTCACTGGAAAGGAGAAGAGAGAGTTACATCATTATTTACACTTGGAAAATAATGGAGAAACTAGTCCCTAATCTTACTTTGAACCCTGTAACTCCCCCAAACAACAGTGGAAAGTAGAAAAGGAAGACTATGTCGTGTTCCCAAATTAAAGGCTAGACAGGGAACATCCTTAACTCTGAAAGAAAATAGTTTTGTTGTGAGAGGAAAATCTGTTTAATCAGCTGCCCAAAGACCTAAGGAACACGAATGGTGTTGCAGTGAACATCTTCAAAAGAAGATTAGACACCTGGTTCAGAATAATCCCCGATGAGCCGGGCGTACCTGGCTATGTGAGGTGGAGAGTACAAGAAACCAACTCACTACTTCACCACAACTCGAGAGGAGGGGCGACAAGCTTGACCTTCGTGAAATGATAAAACATGGCACGGAACCTTTAAAAGGTTGAAAGGTATATATATATATATGTGTACAGACCGACCGGAAATTCCTTTCCTCGCCGTTCTCAAACGGCATGGAATCAAAACAAAAGCTATACACGTGGGCATGAAACAAGCCCACGGAGGAAACAGAGATTTTGTGGTATTTCCCGAAATGTCAACCAGAGGAAGTCACCAAGGCCTATAAAATGCGATTCCTTTCTCAAATCACTCTCACTTGCAATCTTCTCGTTTTTGTCGTTACGTCTCTCTCTCAGCGCCTTCGTTAGTAACACCACTCGTCAGGCCACCCGCTCTCCGGCCTTCGTCGGAGAGCGGCCCGCTGTTCCTTCAAGGCTCTGGTCGAGCATACACGAAGTCTATCATCAAATAAGGCCCTTTACAACTTCATCCTGCAAGAAGCAACATCATTGCTGCAGGAGTTTCCGTTGGGCCCCGTTTCATCAAGTCTCTACCGGCCCTCAACACTCATCCTCTCGCCGGTGAGGCCAGTCTGCCTGCAGAAGCAATCCTTCGAAGCCCAGGTCCGTAAGCCTTCTAGTAGGATACAAGCCACAAGCCAACACCTGCCTTCATGTTAAGCAATTCCTACGTAGCCTGCATAGTGTAACCGCAGCCTAGAGAATAGGCTATACCCAAAAGTGTACGCGAACAACCGGCAAACGAACTCTCTCATTACGACTGCGGTAGGCCTGTACAATTATTTTATCGTATTGAATTATCTTACTGTATTTGTATCCGCTTGCTTATTTGCTCATCTATGCATTTCATTTTACTTGCCTAATCCATTTATTGTACCATACCGTACTTTCATTATCTCAGTTATTACACTGGTCTGCGTCATTTTTGAGGTCAAGGTTTTTTAGTTGTTCTTTTATAAGTTTTGCATGCTGAATTCAAGAATGTAACTCATTTTGCTCAATCAGGCAGGTTTTTATGCTATCTCAATTTTAAAAAATTAGATAATCGTTATGAAATGAGCAAGTTTATTTTTTTAAAACAGACTTACATTTTAGCCAAGTGTTAGCCAAGCTCTATATAATAAACAGACACAACTTATTTCTAATTACGATTGTCATTACTGTTTTTCAGCATGAATAGAATGTGCAAGAATGACCCAAACAGGTTCTGCTACATCTGTGGTAAGGTCCTATGTCAGACCGGCAGTCAAACATCACACATTTTGTGAGGAAAAGCTATCACGCCTACTTTGGAGTTAAACTTGGTGACCAGGACAAAGCCTTTGCCCCTCACATATGCTGGAAAACGAGCGTTGAAAGTCTGCGGCGCTGGAGCCACAAGAAGGTAGAGTGTCTACCTTTTGGTGTCCAATGGTGTGGAGGGAAGGAAGAGATCATACTACTGACTGTTATTTCTGTATGACAAACTTACAAGGTAAGTTAGTATGAATTTAGTATGAATTTCATTTTATACTTACAAAAATATGTCTGACACTATATGAGATATGTCTTTATCTAATCTTTATCTGTCTTTATCTGTTTCCTTTTAGGCATAAATCGAAAAAACAAGCAATACGTAAAGTATCCAGACGTACCATCTGCCATAAAGCCAGTGCCTCGTGGACCAGAAATTCCAATTCCAACACCGCCCGACAACTTTGATTCGTCGTCCGACTCAGATGAAGAAATGGATGACGGTGACATATCTGGTACATACCAACCTACTGCCGAGACAAGTCAACCCAAACTCTTGAGCCAAGCTGAGTTGAACGATTTGACAAGAGATTTGTGCTTGTCCAAAGAATCTGCTCAGTTGCTAGGGTCACGTCTTCGCGAAAATCGTTTGTTAGCTCCAGAAACAACATTCTTCTGGTATCGCAGCCGCGAAGAAGAGTTTCGAGAATATTTCACGTTGGACGAAGAAGCTTCGCTGGTTTACTGTAACAACGTCAACGGCCTCATTGACCCTACAGAATGGCGGCTCTTCATCGACTTCTCAAGCAGAAGCTTGAAAGCAGTACTACTCTACAATGTTAACAAGGTCGCGTCTGTTCCGGTGGGTCACTCGGTGCAGATGACTGAAAGTTATAGTAACATGGAGCTTTTGCTAACTGCTTTGAAGTACAAACATCACAATTGGATGATATGCGGAGACCTAAAGGTATGTTCGTGTCTACAAAAAAATACAAATATATATATATTTATGGGTTATAGCCCTAGTGCTGGGTCTACAAGGCGGCTACACCAAATACCCATGTTTTCTCTCTCTGTGGGACAGCCGAGCAGACAAGCAATACTAGGTACAACGCGACTGGCCAGCAAGACATGGCCTGGAACCAGGTTCGCACAACGTTCTGTCACACGCTCTCGTGAATCCGCAGATGATTCTACTTCCGCCGTTGCACATCAAGCTCAGACTTATGAAGAATTTCGTCAGAGCACTCAACAAAGAAAGCCGAGCTTTCGCTTTCCTGAATCAGAAATTTCCACGCGTCAGTGAGGGCAAACTGAAAGCAGGTATTTTTGACGGCCCTCAGATCAGGGAGCTAATGAAAGATGCTCAATTCGACGAAAGTCTGGAGGACAATGAGATCAATGCCTGGCTCGCATTCAAGTCCATTGTCACGAATTTTCTGGGCAACCACCGAAGTCCAGAGTACAAACGTGTTGTCGAGGAGCTCCTGCAGAGCTTCCAGGCTCTTGGTGCACGTATGTCCATAAAGATGCATTTTCTCCGCTCGCATTTAGACTACTTTCCGGACAACTGCGGTGATGTCAGCGAGGAGCAAGGAGAGCGCTTCCACCAGGATATTCGAGTGATGGAAGAGAGGTACTAGGGCCGCTGGGATGTGAACATGCTCGCGGACTACTGCTGGTGCCTCAAGAGAGACGTTCCAGCTGTGGAACACAGATGAAAGTCTTTGAGAAAGCCCTTTCGTCCACATTAACTGTACTCGTGTACCATTTTTTATATACTTTGTACATTTTCTGTCAATTTAAGTCCGTTTTAAAAAAATAAACTTGCTAATTTCATAACGATTATTTTCAAATTATCTACTTTTTTAAAATTGAGATAGCATAAAACCTGACCTGATTGAGCAAAATGAGTTACATTTTTGAATTCAGCATGCAAAAATTATAAAAGAACAACTAAAAAACCTTGACCTCAGGAAAAAAATTTTCAAACGCAGACCAGTGAATTATTGGCTTAATTACTTATTGTGCATTCACTGCTGCATATCTCATTAGCCTACCTAAATTAGTGTTTATCATCATTGTACTTAATGATTATACTGTGTAACCATTTCGTATTGCCAATAGTCAGTTATCTTTAACATAGTATAAATACCGTTATAGAATTGTTAATCACTGTGAACAACTAACTGATTTATTTTCCTAATTAAACACAAAACAACAAGGTCATTTCTCTCTCATTATTAAATATTGTTTGTTTGGACTGTAGGCCCAAGCTGGTGACCCCTAATTACACCGGTCTGCATGAAGATCGATTTCTTTATTTTGAGTTGTGATTTTGAAGCAGTTCGCTGCGCTGAATTAAAAAATGCTACCAGTTTTTTTCTATCACCCACAGTTTTAAAGTTATTAGCAAAACAATTTTGGGGCGTTTTGTAATTTTTTACCTTTTTTATCTTTAATTAATTTCGTTTTTTCATATTTTTCAGATAGATAATTCTAACATTACGTCTTTAAAATTTTAATAATGGCTTCTAGAGGATGTACCCATAGTCCAGACATATTTTGTTATATTTGTGGTCGGTATGTTGTTGTAAAACAAAGGACAAATTAACGACATCATTAAGAGAGCTTATCATGCTTATTTTGGAATGAAATTAGGAGATCAAGACAAAAGTTGGGCTCCACACAAGGTTTGTCTTACGTGTGTTGCGGCACTAAGGAATTGGAGCAAAGGTAAAAAGAAAAGTTTGCCATTTGGGATCCCTATGGTATGGCGCGAGCCTAGAAACCATACCGACGACTGCTACTTCTGTTCTTGCAATGTTAAAGGTTATAATGCAAAGAATAAAGAGAGCCTTCAATACCCAAGTTCCATCTGCAATAAGGCCGGTACCCCATGGTCCAGAAGTCCTATTCCCCGCCCACCCGAGAGTCTTGATCAATACAATTCAGATTCTGATTCAGCTCCAAATCCAGACAATGATGATGTTTATGAACAGCCAACAGCTGACCGAGATCCTCCTAAACCATTAACCCAAGCCGAACTAAATGACTTAGTCATGGATTTGAATCTGCCTAAGGACTCTGCAGAACTTTTGGAGTCTAGATTGCAGGAGAACAATTTACTGGCACCCGACACATACTTCGCTTGGTACAGAAATCGTGAGAACGACTTCGTGCCTTTTTTCGAAGAAGATGGTCCCTTGGTATTTTGTAAGGACATCACAGAATTAGTGTGCAAGCTAGGCATCGAATACCAAACCAGTGACTGGAGGTTGTTTATAGATTCCTCTAAAACCAGTCTAAAAGGAGTGTTACTGCACAACGGTAACAAATATGCATCAATCCCAGTGGCCCATTCTACTCATTTAAAAGAGACCTATGATAACATGAAACTGCTTCTGGAAAAAATTCAGTATCAAAATCACAGATGGATATTGTGTAGGGATCTCAAAGTCCTTTGCATGTTACTTGGGCAGCAATCAGGATACACTAAGATGCCATGTTTCATCTGCGAATGGGAGAGTCGAGCACGTGACCAGCACTGGAAGAGGAAAACTTGGCCTCCTATAGAGAATCTTACCCCAGGATCAAAGAACATTTTACATGAACATCTAGTTTGAACCAAATAAAATCCTCCTACCACCCTTGCACATTAAGTTAGGCTTGATGAAGCAGTATGTCAAAGCATTGAATAGAGAAGGTGAGTGTTTCAAGTACATTTGTTCAAAATATCCAAGATTAGCTACGAGAAAATAAAGGAAGGTGTTTTTATAGGTCCTCAGATTAGAAAGTTATTGACAGACGATCATTTCCTGAACACAATGACCATAAAGAAAAAGAAGCATGGCTTGGTTTCAAAGATGTTGTTGAAAACTTCTTGGGAAACTACAAAAGCCAAAATTATGAAAGACTGGTGGAAAATATGCTTAAAAAGTTTTGCGCCTTAGGCTGCAACATGAGCCTGAAAGTTCACTTCTTATTTTCGCATCTTGACCGTTTTCCCGAAAATCTCGGAGATGTCAGTGAGGAGCAAGGGGAACGATTTCACCAGGACATCAAAACCATGGAAAGAAGATATCAAGGAAGATGGCATGCAAATATGATGGCGGATTACTGCTGGTGTCTGCAACGAGATCAGCCTAACGCACATCATAAGAAAACATCAAAGAAGCACCGGTTTAGTCGTCATTAGTCAGATCTACCTTCGAGTCTTAAATCTTTGGAATAAGTCCTGAATGTTTGCAAGTAAAGAAGGTAAATATATTTTTGTTTCTTTCAGTTATTTTTTTATTCTTTCATAAACAAGCAATATGCTTGTCCAAGAGCTAGGAGCTATTTAATTCTGCTTTAATTAGTTTTACTCTATCACCTAAAGATTTCGTGCTACAAGGGGTGTTGTAATACCTCATCTGTCCCCAAATGTTAACCACCCATTGATGGGAGGGGAGAGAGTATTTTGCTGGGAACGGGACTGGTTGTTATATATATTTACCCTACATTATTATGTAAGCGTTACTGTAGTCTATAACAACAAAATTTATGGTTTAGCATGTGCAATCCAATGTTGGTCTCGATAAGATGGTTCACATTTGGGGATAAATGGGGGATTTATGACACACCCTGTAGTAAGAAAACCATACGTGATAGGGGAAAACCAACTATATTTTTGAGATCAGCGCACTCAGATTATATAGAATCACCAACTAGTTTGTAAAAATCGATTGACAAGTTTTCAAATGTGTACTGGTGAATTATTATTCATTTAAATTTAATTCATAAATTATAGTAATCCTACTTTCTTGGCCATATCAAATTGGCCATCTGTAGGCTACTATATATATATATATATCGAAACCTACGGCAAAATTATTGAATGGCCAGTTAGGTTATTTGATGCCCAGTTAGGTCAACTCTACGCCCTTGACGATTGGTTAGGTTAAGGCGTGATATTTTCGTTAAAACTAACGAAATATCGTGACTTAACCGAACCAATCGTCAAGGGTGTACAATTAATCTAACCGGGTATTCAATTAACCTACCCGGCATTCAGTTAATCTAATCGAGCATTCAGTTGACCTAACCGGGCATTCAATTAACCTAATCTGGCATTCAGTTGAACTAACCGGGCATTCAATTAACCAAACCGGGCATTCAATTAATCTAATCGGGCATTCATTTGACCTAACCGGGCATTCACTTAACATAACCGGGCATTCAGTTGACATAACCGTGCATTCAGTTAACCTAACCAGGAATATATATATATATATATATAGTATATATATATAGTATATATATAGCGTTCAACTTCCACACGGGCAACGCCGGTCGTTCCGCTAGTATTTCTATATATACACAGTGCCTTATGTATAAGTTAAACACATATGATATTGGTGAAAGAATGGCTACAACTTTACATAAGAAGCAAACAAAACGCGTCACCACCAACTACTAGTCTAGTGCGAGAGATGCAATTGTTTCTGCTGAACTAATGCCTGAATTCCGGGTTCAGTTTCGCTGAAGGAGCAGCTAATTCGCCTTCAATGTGCAACCGATTCGTAGTTTGTTCTTTATGACCATCATTGGCTGAAAAGCTTGCCTCATAACGATAACTTGTCGAAAAGGCAACAGCACTTTTTTTGGCTCTTCAACATGTAAAGGATACTCCCCATCCACTTTTAACAAAAATGTCTCGAATTTTCTCTGCAAACTCAAACTTCAGAATAAGATCTTGCCGCATTTTCAGGAATTCTGCTTTCAATTCAGGTGAGTCAGTGCTTTTCACGGCGTAATAATTAAATGGCCTCTCGTTTACATATCATGGCTGCGTATTAGGGTGGATCGAAAATATGAATTTTAGAATATCAATTTGGAATACCTTGGAAAAGTTGTAAATGACACTAATTTAAATGTCCACCAATTTTGAACTACCTGCTGTTTCAGTAAGAGGCTCCCCAATGACCTTGAAAAACCGTCCCATTTTTGAGCCTCAGTCAATCAGTCTTCCTAAAGGGCGTGCAGTGACGAGATATGTTACAGTTTAGCTTAACCTATTAGTATAACTACTTAACCGTTTTCGCATACATAAATATTCATTTCTTGTAATTCTCTGAGTTCATTACATTAATCTTTTTTTCAGAAATATTAAAATGGATAAAAAAGTAAAGACAAGGCAGTGTAGTATATACCCAGTTTTTGGCGCTGCTAAAACCTTCAACCTATGAAGAAATGTTTAGACATTATTTAAGGGTAGAGCTGACATGAAGTTCACTAATAATAACAAAGATCCTGCAGTCTCTGACGTATCAGAAAGAGTCGCTTTAGATATTGAAAATATTTTGGTAAAGGCCTCAATTCCAACAGTTTCTCACAAAAGAGTTTTGCAGCTTATTCGCTCCTATCATAATAAATAAATGGTGTTGATAAAGCCATACAAAGGAAGAAAAGGAAACCCAAATTACAGTTGTTCAGAGAAAAAGCTAAAAATTTATTTGATATTGCTAGCTGCAAATGTGAGTTTTGTTTCATGTCACTGTGATAAAACTAAAAAGGTTCCTCGCATTCAGCAAAAATTTCTCACTGATCAAAGAGGAGATAGAAAAATGGCAATCGGGAACATAGATAAAATAACAACTGAAAAACCTAAAAAGAATATGAAACTAAAAGAAGTGGAACTTTCTCGAATTAGCAAAAGCATTTCAACTAATGATGATGCTATAGGTCTGGGCCTTGATTCTTCTGATTCGGAGGGTGACATTTCAGCTTGCTCAGGGAAAGAATCAAACCCGACCCAAACAAGAGCTGTTGATGATGCTAGACGTCTAACTCGCATCAACAAATGAGAGTAATTTAGGAAATGTTGAACAAGTTTGTGATAGATAGACATATCTGACCGGGCAGGTGCATCTTTGGCATCTGCTGCCTTGCAAGATGTTGGTCTAATAGGAAATGAGGATACCTCTCTCGTAATTGACAGGAGTAAATTTAGAAGAGAAAGGACGAAATACGACGTAAAATGCAACAAGAAGATAATGAGGAACACTTAAACGCTTTATATTTTGATGGAAGAAAGATAAAACTAAATGTCATATCAAGCAAGGCAAAAAATATTATTACAAGTCGGTCATTGAAGAAAACATAACCTTAGTAAGAGAACCAGGGTCTTGCTATGTTGGTCATATTGCACGTGTCTCTGGTACTGCTCATGGTATTAAAGATTCGTTAATTCAGTTTTTATCAGAAAATGTTCAAAACATTGATGAACTGGTGGCTATTGGATGTGATGGAACTCCTGTAAACACAGGAAGGCATAATGGAATTATTACCCTCTTAGAATTGGCATTAGGTAGACCTTTGCAGTAGCTAATATATCAATTGCACGCTAAACGAACTCCACTTCGCCACTGTTATATCATATTGATGGGAGCACAACAGGACTTGATACCTTTTCTGGAACAAGTGCAAAGCACTGAAATATTGTGAACAACTTCCAGTTGCAGGGTTTGATAAATTGAAGCTGATATACCATACATAGCAAATGAAGACTTAAGTACGGACCAGAAGATTTGCTTGAAATCTGTAAAGCTGTGTGCTCAGGTAAATGCTCTCAGGATTTGGTTGCAAAAAAATCCAGGAACTTTATCTCATGCAAGGTGGATAACTGCAGCAAATCGAATTCTACGCTTATACATTGATAAAGATAAAACCATCAGAGAACCTTCTTGCATTAGCAACATTTGTAATGAAAGTTTATGCTCCAATTTGGTTTACCATTAAGTCAATCTTCACGCACAGGAGGAAGACATGTCTGGGAAACCATTTCAAGATCAAGATACCTTCCACTTGAGCTGAGAAACGTTGTGGATTCTTCAATACAACGCAACGCTTATTTTGCTCACCCAGAGAACCTATTGCTCTCCATGGTCACCGATGATCAGGAGCACATCAGAAGCTGGCAATTCGAAGAATTATGCTTGCAAGAAGCAAAACACAAAGGAAATCCGAAAGTTTACAATACCAAGGCTGAACTTGGAGCAAAAAAATACATTAACTTATTAACTGGAAAGAAGAAGAGCGGTTAAGTCCTCCGCTTTTGCAGCAATTAACGGAGAAGTAATTGAGAGAGCTCGCTTCCAAAACAGTCAGATTTTGGAGGCATACTTGGATGCCATATCACACACAGGCCGTAGAAAAGATGTATTAAACTAGTAAGAGAAGCAGCAGCTACAGTTTGTGGTAAAGAACGAAGGATGGATTCATTCGAGTGAGATTGGAATCAAGAAACATAATGCTATTTTTCAATACTAAATCACACATAGTTCGATAAGCAGGAAAAGGAATAAGACTTAGACAAAAGCCATAATAAGGTTGGGTGGTTGGGATGGGCTAGGCTGGAACTCGATATGCAGCTACTCCACGTGGTGAGTTCTGTGCACTTTGTTTATAAATATATATATACACTCTCTCTCTCTCTCTCTCTCTCTCTATATTATCTATATATATATATATATATATATATTATATTATATATATATATATACAGGGTGTACATAAAGTCAGGATATATTTTTGTGAAGCACTTGGAAATTATATGGAATTCAATCATAAAATGATAAAGTGGTAACATTTATTAAATAATTAAGAGTAGGATTCGACGTGACGTCCATCAGTATCCCTGCACAGCTCAAATCGTTCCGCAGCATTTCTAAACACATTCTGGAGCATTTGCTGGGTATGTTATCTGCAGCAGTTCGTATACGTGTACGTAGTTTTCAAGACGCGTAATCTTCGTCTGATAGACGTGCGATTGATAAAGCCCCATGCAAAGAAATCTAAAGGGGTTAAATCTGGTGATCTCGATGGCCAAGGTCTGTTGCTTCGCGTCCGATCCAGCGATTTGGAAAACGTCCATTTAGATAATCCTGAACAATTTTGGCATAGTGACAAGGAGCACCATCATGTGATAGACGACGGTACTAACAATCCTATCCCCAATCAGCTGAGGTTCAAGGAATTGCTGCAACATGTCCAGATAAATAAGCCCCGTAACTGTAGCTTCAGCAAAGAAAAAAGGACCATAAACCTTAGATTTTGTTAAACCCATCCAGACATTAACTTTAGGTGAGTCTCTTTCCCAATTTTGGACGAAATCATTCGGTCTTTCATCTGCCCAAATTCGACAGTTATGGCGATTTACTTTTCCACACGTATGGAAAGTGGCTACATCACTAAAGAGAATGTTGTCCATTAAATTATCACTCCAGATTTGTTCTACGAGATCAGCACACACAGCACTTCGTCGAGGGAAATCTTCTCATGTAAATCATGTAAAACCTTCAAATGATAGCTTTTCTTCTGCAAATTAACTCAGAATTTTGTGCACAGATGACGTCGGGAGGCCGAGTCTGTGTGATGCAGCACGAACGGACGTACGTGGCTCCTCAGTGATAATTCCGCATACTGCATTCACGGTAAGATCTGACATACACGGTCGTCCTGATCTTGCTTCATCATTACAGATCCCGTTCGTTTAAATTTGTTCACCAATTTTCGTATTGTCTTGTTATTGGCCCGGCTTATGAAATCTCCTTCTGAACTTCCCTCTGATGTCATTGTATTTCTTCCCTCGATTCGCCAAATTACTATTGCCACACCTCTTCTGTATTCATTCTAAGGGCTTCTGAAAAGAAAATAGAAAAAAATAATTATTTCACAAAAATAGATCCTGACTTTATGTACACCCTGTACATACACACACACACACACACACACACACACACACACACACACACACACACACACAGAGTGTGTATATATATATATATTATATATATATATGTTTGTTTGCTGTGTGACGGTTACACGTGTTTCGATCGAAGTCCGAATAAAAGCGTTATTACAGTAAAAATCCTGCAGTTAATCAGTTTTAAATGGTGCCAAATAAATAAAAACAAAGTGAATTAATATATACAGCATTTTTTTTTCCGAGAGTCTCTTTGTGAGGAAAGTTTTGTTTTGAAGTGCCCGCAAATATCCCCCCATTATCCCCCGCAGCCACAGTCGAGAGGACCAATCAGTGAGAAGTATACAGCGTGCCACATCCCCTACCCTGGAGTAACGGAAAATTCTTTCCCTCACACAGCTTGAGTCATCCCCCACCCAATACCTCCCATAATACCCCCTTTTTGAGTCACTTCACCAACATGGAAATTAATGCATACCTGCAACTCTGTGGTATCTGTAAAGCTGCAACAGATGAGACAGAGGCGATGAGGTGCGATTTTTGTCAGCTACTTTTTGATTTTAAATGCCTAGAATGGGGAGATGAAAAAATCTCCCTTATAACGAACGCAAAGCAGTTTAATGGAAAAATTTTTCTGCGAGAACTGCTTGACCGAATTAAACTCTTTTACGGTATTTAAAGCAGAAAGAGACTACGAGAAGAGAATGAAAGAGGAAAGTGGAAACAAAGAACAGTGGAAAACGGAAGAAACGGAGAAAGGCGAAATAGAAAAATTCAAATACCGTCACAAAACGAGGCCGAAAACACACAGGCGACAAAGAGTGTAAAGACAACACACAGCATAAGGGCAACGAAGGACACAAACACAACTAGCACAAATAGCACAAATAGGACAAGACAAGAGGGCAGTCAAGTAAACGAAGTAAAACTGTCCCCCAATAAGGAGCAAAAAACAAAAGCCAAGAGTAAATATGGGGAAGGAATTATATGCAGGTATTATATAAAAGATAATTGCAGATTTAAAAGAGGACAATGTATATATGAACATCCCCCAATATGCAATTTCTTCTATAATAATGGTCATTGTAAATTTGGAGACGGATGTAAATTCTACCACCCGGACATTTGCAGAACTTACGCAAAATATGGAACCTGCAAATTCGGGAATAAATGCTACTATCAACATCTCCCGACGGACTCAACGAACAAAGGAAAAAGTTTAAATGACAATAGGAATAAAAATAACAATAGGAACAACAATAGGAACACAATAAGCGAACAAGAAAATTTTTTCAACATCGCAGACACCTTACGAATGCTAAATGTCATCCACATGCAGTTGACACAGCTGGAAACCCCCGAGCCAAATCGCTACCGGGCAAGAAGCTACCAATACAAGTAGGAGGAAACGGATCTCTTCGGAGGATCATAGGGCAACGAATCAAGAGATATCGAAGGAAAACGAACTTGAAATGCACAAGGGGCAATGAAAAACAGAGAACATAAAAATTCAAGGAATAAGACCAAACCAATCACTCAATAAGGTTTCGTACCTGAAAGGATTTATGGACGAAACAAGGGCGGACATCGCATGCCTCAAAGAAACTCATCTTAAAGATTGCCAAGGAAATTGTGAAAACTGCGAACATTGTATTGATAAGAAAGAGATAAATATAGAGGGCTTCAACTTACTAAGAGCGGATAGAACGACGAGACGGAAAGGTGGCTGTGCTATATATGTACAGGAAGGTCATATGACAGAGACGATAATAAGTAAATCAAACAGCTATGTGGAACTCCTAGCAGTGAAAATAGAAAAACTAAACGTGATAGTAATAGTCATCTGTAGACCTCCAAGCACCCCAACCGAAAAATTCTTGGAGGCCATTGATGACATCAGAAAGCTAATAAAGGCCATAAACCCCCCAATATAATGATCTGCGGAGACTTTAACTTCCCATTTATAAAATACAAAAAGGTGGATAGGAATATATATATTCACCAGGACAAGGGGGGCACAAGAGAAGATCAGGAACAAGCAAAAATGTTGATGGCTCTCACAAACGAGTTTATGCTGACACAGGAGATAACAGAAAATACCAGAAAAAATAACTGCCTGGATCTGGTATTCACGAATAACACGAACTTGATTGCTGATATAAAAATAACCCCAACCATTATCTCAGACCACAACTTAATCGAGATATCAACAAATATGACGGCAGCATTAGAAGACAATACACATATTGTGGAAAGAAGTAAATTCGGGGCCTTTAACTTAAACTCGAAGACTATAAATTGGGAAGCAATCAGATCGCACATGGCCCAAATAGAATGGAGAACAATTTTCGAGAATAAAACAACTGAAGAAATGCAACCTTGGAGGAAAAAACGCTGAGAATTTTAGAAAAATATGCTCCGAAATCACAGCCAAAAGGAAAGAGGAGCTGGCTAGAAAGGCAAAAGAGAAGACTATTCCGCAAAAGAAAGAGAGTGGAGGCGAAGTTAGGAAACTGCGGAGATAATGACAGGAAAGCAATAAAAGAAAAACTGGAGGGTATCGATAGGGAAATACAAGCCCTGATTAAGGACCATACAGAGAGGGAAGAGGAAAAGGCGGTAGAAGCAATAAAGGAAAATCCAAAATACTTCTATAGCTATGCAAAAAGGAAAACAAAAACGCGCGCCGCTATTGGGCCCTTAAGGACGGGAAATAATGAACTAACCGACGATCCAAAAGAAATATCTGATACATTGAGAGCTCAATATGAATCAGTTTTCAGTACCCCAAAAAGTGACAAAGCGATACCTGACATAAATGCATTCTTTGAAGAGGAATTGCAAGGAGAGTATATAACAGACTTTGAGTTTACACCAGAAGATGTAGCGAGAGCTATAGGACAAATGAAACTACATTCAGCTGCAGGTCCGGACAATTGGAACGCATTATTGATTAAAAACTGTAAAAATGAAATAGCTACACCTTTATACTGGATATGGAGAAGATCCCTAGACACTGGGGAAATACCGAGCATCTTGAAAAGAGCAAACATTGTCCCTATATATAAAGGAGGGGACAGATCTCAAGCAAAGAACTATAGACCAGTGTCATTGACGTCCCACCTCACCAAAGTATTTGAAAGAATAGTTAGAGAGAAAATTTATGATTTCCTGGAGACACGGGAAAGATTCAACGAAAATCAGCATGGATTCCGATCAGGTAGATCATGCCTATCACAACTAATAGAGCACTACAACAATATCCTAGATGCATTGGAAGGCAATGACAACTACGATGTTATATACACAGATTTTGCTAAAGCTTTCGATAAATGTGACCATGGTATAATAGCACATAAAATTAAAACATGGGAATAACAGGCAAAGTGGGAAAATGGATCTACAACTTCCTTAGTGATCGTCTGCAGGTCGTCAAAATTCAAGGTATATCATCATCAGAATCGGAAGTACGCAGCTCAGTACCACAAGGGACAGTACTGGCCCCACTCCTGTTCATTATCATGCTAACAGACATAGACAGCGGAGTAAACAGCAATAGTATAGTAACATCCTTTGCAGACGATACAAAGATCAGCAGAAAAATCAGCGATGTACATGACGTGGAGGCCTTGCAGAGGGACACGAACAAAATATACAAATGGTCAGAAGACAACAACATGTCATTCAACGCCGAGAAATTTCAGCTCTTGAGATATGGTAGAAAAGAAGAACTTAAACAGACTGCATATTATGCTCCAGATAGACAGGAAATTCAGAGAAGCATGAAAGCGATTGATCTCGGGATAATAATGACAGATGATGCGAAATTCGAAACACAAAATCAGATAGCGATAAATAAAGCAAAAAGAGTCGCCGGACAGGTTCTAAGAACGTTCAAGAGAAGGGACACCAAAACTTGAATACTGCTCAGTTTTGACGTCCCCATATAAAAAGGAAGAAACTAATAAACTAGAAGAAACGCAAAGGCATTTCACAGCCAAGATTGATGGCTGCAAAGAACTCAACTACTGGGAAAGACTACGTAAACTAAATCTGTACTCACTGGAAAGAAGAGAGAGAGGTACATCATAATCTACATATGGAAAATGATCGAAAAACTGGTACCAAACCTAAAACTAAACCCAATTACCATTCAAACAACACTGGAAAATAGGAAAGGCAGAATGTGTAGTGTTCCCAAATTAAAGCCGACAAGGGACCTCCTCAACCCTGAAGGAAAATAGCTTGGTTGTCAGGGGGCCAAGACTTTTCAACCAGCTTCCTAAGGACCTCAGAAACGTAACGGGGGTCAAAGTTGAAGTCTTCAAGAAAAGACTGGATGCCTGGCTCAGGACAGTACCAGATGAGCCGGGCGTGCCTGGCTATGTACGGTGGAGAGCGCAAGAAAGCAACTCGCTCCTCCACCAGGCCAGACCTAGAGGCGGGGCCACCAGCTTGACCTCCGTGTGAAGAGAGACCAACGCACGAAAAAATAAGGTTCATAAGGTATGTATATATATATATATATATATATATATATATATATATATATATATATCAACGTAAAGAACGACGCTTTGTATAGGAGAATATTCCGCGCAAGATGAGAGCGAAAGAACGAAACAAATGTAGAGGAATTACGACATTTGTTTGAGTGAGGCCCGTGGTGTAATGGTTATCATATCTGACCGGCAATCGGAAGATCCGGGTTCGATTCCCGGCCGGGTGGTTACCTCATTTTTTCATTTGTTTCGTTCTTTCGCTCATCTTGCGCGGAACATTCTCCTATACAAAGAGTCGTTCTTTACGTTAATTATACTGCGTGTTCGCAGTTATAATGTATACATATATATATATAATACATACACAAAGTAGCGGAATGCTGCCAGAAATGTTCAAATTAAGAAGCGATTTTTTGCTTGAACAATTAATTCAAGGGACATCAAATTTTGAGTGAACGTTGACAGTAGCCCGTTGACAACTTTTGCATGTATTCAAATTCGATATTTGAAAAAACAAATTTAGGTCCATTTTCACTCCACCCTACTACGTATTAGATATGCTTCTGTACCACATCGACTGCAGGAAGTCATAGACAACAACGGTGACTGGGCATATTAAGATATTAAATTTGTTGTGTTCATGTACAAAATATCTCTCAAATACAATGGTAATTATGAATGTGTAATACCTTAGCAAAATTGTCAAATCTCATCATTTAAATGGCTCTAAGTTTATTGATATGAATCACTGTAATAGTTTTATTTTCTGTAATTCTCTACTGTGAGGTGAGAGACCACCAAAACTCACAGCTGCAGTCGTTCAGTACTTAAGTTTTAACATGGAACTTATTAATACAAAACAATTACATGTATTTATGATGGTGCTTCAATAAAAAATATTCTTCGTTTCTAAATAATATTTCTCTCAGTGACTGTTTATTACTATGATACATCAGTAGTATCCATACCAGTAGTATCCATACCAGTAGTATCCATACCAGTAGTATCCATTCAGCTCTCGTCCATTTGCCAATTGGAACATATTGAAAGCAGTGACGTATGAAACCTACAGATACCCATCAATCTGGTAATGTTATAATGCTATATAAATTTAATATGCATTAAAACATTTTCTTTTCATTCATAAATCTCCTATATATGTATTTATATGTGCCAGGTTTTTGCTCTGTCTTTTTTATAACACAAAATAATATCTAAATCTATGTTCAATATTAAATGTAAATAAATAAATAAATCAATAAATGAATCAATTTGGAATTAGCTCAGGGCGCAATAATGCCTACCAACGACTCTGTTTTTATACATTGAAACTTCAACTCGTTTTATTTAATTAGTCATTTATGTTTCGTTAGTAATATGTAAACCAGAGTGATGAATGGAAATAATTATGTTCTAAAGACATTTGGCAATGAGTCAACCAATCAATCAGCGCTCACTCACTAAACATTCATTTATAAAATGTTACACCTGTTTGTAGTACACACAAAAGATATACAGGAGTTGGACAAAATAATATGAACACCTTGATAAATGGCGGTTTTTATTCTTAATATGGAGTTGGTCCTCCTTTAGCGGCAATAACAGCTGCAATGCGTCGGGGAATTGATTCATACAGCTTTTGGACAGTGGCTAGAGGAATCCTGAGCCATTCTTCGAGCAAACCCTGCTCCAGTGTTTCCAAAGACGCCGGTGGTGGGAATCGGCTTCTGACCTGCTGCTCTAACTGACACCACAGATGCTCGATAATGTTAAGATCCGGGGATTGTGGAGGCCAATCCAAGCGTTCTACTTCACTAACATGCTCTTCAAACCAGTTTTTAACGACCCCAGCGGTGTGGATTGGTGCATTATCATCCTGGAAGACGGCGCCGCCATTGGGAAACAGCGTTTGGACCATGGGATGGACCTGGTCAGCCAATATTGACAGATAGACCTGGGCGTTAACCCTACCATGCAGTACTACAGCTGGGCCAAGAGTATTCCACGATATTGCTGCCCAAACCATCACAGATCCGCCTCCATGCTTAACGGTTGGGGTCAGGCAGTCGGGGTCATAAGCATCTTTAGGCTGTCTCCAGATGTAAACTCGACCGGAACATGGAAATAGCGTAAAGGAGGATTCGTCGGAGTAGACTACATTCTTCCACCGGTCCATTGACCAATTCTTATGGTCATTACACCATTTTCTGCGCCGCTCAATGTTTTGGCTCCTGTTGCGGAGTGAGGCAAGGCTACTTGCTCTCTCCTCTGCTGTTTAATGTGTATATTGACGGATTAATTGCTTCACTTAATGAGGCAACAATGGGATGTTGTATACAGTAGATAACACAAGGATAAATAACTTAGTTTATGCCGATGATATGGTGTTAAAGGTCTGGATCGGCTACTAAAAGTCCTCCAAGTGTATTCGCAGAAACATGATATTCTTTTTAATGTTACAAAAACAAAGGTTATGCAGTTCCATCATAAAAGCTGTAATTAGCCAGTTTATATTCGGTTTAAAATGAGAGGTGAAGTAATTGAGGAAGTACAAGAATTTAAGTATTTGGGTCAAACTATCACCAGCTCCTTGAGTGATGACTCAGATATAAGAAAACAATCTCGAAGCCTTTGGTAACCCAAATATGACTACAGGGAACTTCCAGTTCTGTACAAGTGAAGCTAAAGACACTCTCTTTCGTACTTTCTGCAGTAATATATACGGACTGCAACTCTGGGTGAATTATTAAAAAAGGTTCTGGCAGAACCCTGAATTTGTTGTACAACAGGTCTTTTAGACTCACATATAAATTAACCCCGAGATGCTCAACTTCGCAAATATTTGCTACCCGTAATGTCCCGAGCTTCCCGAAGGTAATTAGACGAGCTCAATACAACCTAATGCAAAGAATTAAAAAGTCAACCAATCTGATCATCCACGCTATCCATGAGTCCTGCCGTTTGTCTTCTGAGCTTGGAATTCATTGTACGAAACCGTTTGTCTCTAGCTCCACTTAATTATCCTTAGTATGTGAACTCTCATTGTATTATTAATATTTGTCATATGGACTATGGTCTGCTAATAAACCTTTTCATTTTCATAAATAATTGAATTACTAACAGTATATTTAAAATAATCATTTAGTCGGCGTAGCAAAAGTTTCTGAAGTAGTTTTGAGAAGCAGGAGATAACAGCAATAGGCCTGTGGTTATCGTTGGATAGAATGTCCCCATATTTATTTTTGACAAGGGGTGTGATATAAACCCTCGTAAACTCTGTAGGAATATAACTATGAGCAAGCATAGTTGAGAACAGTAATAAGATATGAAGACTGATCACATAATTAACATGCTTTAACTGGTCATTCGACAGGTCATCTAACCCTAGTGAGGCGGCTGTCTTTACTTCTTTAATCAGACTATGGTCTGCCAATAAACCTTTTCATTTTCATAAATAGTTGAATTACTAACAGTATATCTAAAATAATCATTTAGTCGGCGTAGCAAAAGTTTCTCAAGTGGTTTTGAGAAGCAGGAGATAACAGCAATAGGCCTGTGGTTATCGTTAGATAGAATGTCCCCATATTTATTTTTGACAAGGGGTGTGATATAAACCCTCGTAAACTCTGTAGGAATATAACTATGAGCAAGCATAGTTGAGAACAGTAATAAGATATGAAGACTGATCACATAATTAACATGCTTTAACTGCTCATTCGACAGGTCATCTAACCCTAGTGAGGCGGCTGTCTTTACTTCTTTAATCAGACTCTTAATTTCAGGCACAAAGATTAACTCTTCCCACGCCATTAAGGATGCCTGAGCACTCCGTTCTCCATAACTTAGCTATTTCTACCTACCAGCATTCTATCAGTTGTTGATGAGATGACATCCTTAGCACCCGTTTCTTTCTTGACAAATTTCCAGAATTTGTTATTACTGTATTATTAATTAAATTAGCTCCACAGGGTTTCAAAACTCGAGTGCAGTTCTTCCTGTTTACATCGTCTTATGGCTACTTTATAGTGAGCCTTACTTCTACTGATATTCATGTAAGCTGCCCCTATTCTTGGACGTTCAAGGAGACACTATATATCGTAAGCATCATTTGATTACCTTTCAAGGGGCTATAAAATCATTCCAGTAGCATGTGCGCAAAATGGGATAGTGCAAGTTGCATGCAATGTTGATCATATGAGTGCCAGTGCCAACCCTATCCCCCAGTGTGCCCCCAAAAAGGGGCAAGGGAGAATCTCCCCAGCTTGTGGCAGCTGGAGAAATCCCACCCAAACAAGAGGAAAGGAGGTTGATCTCCCAATCAGGAGAAGGTAAGAGAGAGGAAGATTAGGAAGCTTAGGATGGTAAGAGAGAGATGTTCTTGCTGGCATGTCGTATCGCATAATGAGAGCTCAGGACAGCATCATCTGGCTTAGGTCTTAATCCGGCAGTTGTCTTAATCAGCCAGTTGGCTTAGAAGGCGTAACCAGCCATTTGGTATAGTGTATACATATATATATATTTAATGAAGGTGTATTGTTTATATTCCTATCACCCCAGTTATTCATTGAGAGAGTAATTTCATTAACGGTATGCATATATATATATATATATATTAATGGATCAGTCCAGGCCAACTGGTAGTGCCACCAGCTACCACCGGCAGGAATATATTACTAAAGGCAGTATTAAGAGAGTAATTCAATTGATCCAGTTATCCCTTATACACGGTGGGGCACAGGAATCAAGTGTTTTTTGAATAGCTAGTAATCGGCCATTAGGAATGGGAGGGGCGTGCGGTAGGTAGCATTCCATTCCTGGGTTCATAGCATTTAACTTTAACTAACACTCACCTTTATCTTTCAGGTGCCATCATGGAGCAGTGGACGTTAGAACACCGCATGTTCGCGTATGATCATTTTGTTAGGAGTGGCGAGTCAGTGACAGCAGTTCAGCATGCGTTTCGCCGCAGATTCAACATTCATCGAAATGACTCTGTTCCCGCTCGTGACACAATCTTACGTTGGGTTAACAATCTTCGAACAGGAGGCTCAATAATGAAAACAAAACCGAAGGGGCCGCAACGCACTGTGCGTACTCCAGAGAACGTTGAAAGGGTCAGACAAGCGATGTTGCAAAGCCCAGGCCGCTCTGCTCGGAGACATTCAGCTGCACTCGGAATCAGCAATCGTACTGTTAGACGGATTTTGCATGAAGAATTACATTTTCACCATACAAGTTAGCGATGGTGCAGGAATTGAATGTAAACGATTGCCCCCAACGACTGAATTTTGCACAGGAAATGCTAGCACTTTATGAGCAGAATGAAAACATGATGGTGGTAATGAGTGATGAAGCCCATTTCCACCTTAATGGGGCCGTCAACAATCAAAACTGTCGGTATTGGGCTGCTGAAAATCCGCGACAACTCCATGAAAAACCGCTGCATAGCCCTAAGGTTACAGTTTGGTGCGCGGTGGGAAAGTTTGGCGTCATCGGTCCCTATTTCTTCGAACAAAATGGGGTTACCGTTACCATAACATCTGGGCGTTACATTGAGATGGTGAACACCTTTTTCATCCCTGAGTTACGAAGAAGGCGTATTGCTCGTCGACATTTGTGGTTTCAGCAAGATGGGGCCACGCCACACACCGCCAGAGCGTCAATGGCTGTTCTTCGCCCCCTGTTTCCCAACCATCTCATTTCGAGATTTGGTGACATTGCATGGCCCCCTCGGTCCCCTGACTTGTCCACATGTGACTTCTTTCTATGGGGGTACCTCAAGTCACGTGTCTACGAGGACAAGCCCCGTACATTAGATGCATTGAAGGAAGCGATCCGTCAACAAATCATCCAAATCAACAGAGACCTGCTGGGAAGAGTGGAGGCCAATTTTCGTAAACGCCTTCAACAATGCGTCGACGGCCAAGGACATCATATGCCAGATATAATTTTCGGTACATGATTATTATGACATGAATGCTATGTTCTTACGAATGTTGTTCTACCAATATATTTTCTTTACAAAAATAAATATCATTTTCCTGATTATTCCAAAAACACTTGGTTCCCGTGCCCCACTATAGTTATAGTAAGTTATCCCTTATATATAAAAATCAATAACCTCACAGTTATTCTATCGTTTATATACCAGTACAATCGTTGGAAATGTTTGGCCAGGAGCGCCGGTAACACCACCAGTATGATGGCACTTTTATATATGGAGAGGATGAAAGATATTAATTAAATGTCCCCGTATATCATTAAAGACAGATGTTCCAAAGAACAGTTATTTAACTGGCACGTTAACCAAACGGCCATTTATTTTGGCATCTTTCAAACAAATCCAATTAAAACAAACCCCTGCTCTTTCAAACCAAAATAGGGATAATAAAACACATCTACACCATTCTGTTTATTTAGACAAATTAATGGAAATAATTCATGAAATATATAGGAAATAAATATACAATCAAAATTAGTTCATTCCATAGAGCACAAAAATGCACACTTTAACCGGTGTATATATATAATATATATATATATATATATATATATATATATATATATGTGTGTGTGTGTGTGTGTCGTGTACATTAAAAAATAACATATAAACATCGAAATTAGTACAGGAGAAATCTGTATATACACATTTATTTATCAAGAAGTATGTCGAATTTAAAATGAGAACATTTCCCTCCGTTATTGAGGTCATTAATGAGTTTCCTTAAAAGTGACAGTTTAAAATTTCTTTAAATTCATATTATTTGTACGTTTGGGCTTATCGGAGACGCATGTCATTTTTCATCTTACCGGTCATTAATGATTTTCCTGAAAATGACATCTCACATTTTCGTTAATGTCCCTTAAATGTACTTTAGTTGTACGTCTTGAGCTTAATGAGTATACAAGTTTTTTTTTAATTATTCGATCCATGGAGCACAAACTAACATTATTGGAGAACTTCTGCATATAAAAGTTATTCTTATGTGTGTATATATATATATATATAATATTATATATATATAATACAAATTTTTTACTTCACCATGCATTACCCGTGACCGAATGTGATCTCCATTCGTCACCCTGTAAATTCAAATAAAGAGCTAATTGTTATTAGAAGAAACACTTCCCGACTATATATATATATATATATATATATATATATATATATCTCTCCAATACACATTTCCCCGTACAAAATCAACCAGTCTTATGAAATGCTGTTTAATCTACCAACAATTATTGCGATTTGGTAACTAATCTTCTCGAAACATTGGTGTTTCAATTAAGAGCTATTACTAACGCTATTTTATTAATGGGGCCAAACCTGCAGTTACATCACAATCTCTTTTTAGCCTTCAAATCAAATTAAGGGAATATATTTACGGGTGTGTGTGTTTTGTTTCTTAAACCCTCCATCTGTAACCCATTTCTGTTTCGTGTGCATTTTCCTCGTTCATGTCAGACGATTTTATTCAATCTTAGAATAGATGACTATATAGAAGGGGGTTAATTAACATTATGATGAGATTAGCAGTAGCCCATTTCACATTATGCACATATCAAACTAAGGAATAGCAAGAATATTCCATTAATTCTGATGGGTAACGAAAGAAACTTCATATCTCATCTTATACGAGTGTAGCCTCAATAAGAATCAAGTAGTCCCCAGCATAAACACAGTTTTAACTCAACCTGTAGGTCCAGATATAATACATGTGAACGGAGTCATGAACCTGAATTTTTCTACAGAATCCGTCTCTAACACGTCACAAACCAAGGTGGAACATTTACAAAATATAAGAATTTATTACTAATAAATACAATCGTTTTACAATGACTTGA
>JAJOZX010004545.1:200000-327500 GCA_023014485.1 Bathynomus jamesi
GAAGTCACTTCGAGAGGCCGCCAACCAGGTCGTCGAGCTCGTCACCGAGGTGTGGTCCAAGGCGCGAATCCCACTCCGCCGGAAGGACCACATCGTCACCAAGATTGAGAAGCTCCACAAGGAGTTCAACGATGTGAAGAGGAACAAGGGGCGAGCTGGCGCTCAAGCGAAGCGGGAGGACGAGTTCCAGCGAGCGGATGATGAACCTGTTCGATGTCGCTGCCGCTAACGCCATGGAGCTGCTCAAGAACGAGGAGGACAAGGCGTTCCTCCTCGCTCAGCGCGAACCCCGTCGGCGCGGCAAGCTGGGGTCCGTCGACTCGACGCTAGCCGCTGTCGATGCTCGCGATCTCAACGCCAAGGGGAAGAAGACCGACGAGGCAGCGAGCCGAGGAAGCAGCGACGACATCTACGGCCCGAGTGGAGCTCGAGTGGTCTTCGTCCTCTTCAGTGGTGCCGCAAGCGCAGGGAGAGCGACGACCATGGAGAAGAAGGGAGCACTCGGGCTCCGAAGCGCTCCAGGCGGGCACGACGAACATCGTTTCGGCGGCTGTGGCGTCGTCGCTGGATCGCACGAAGGTGACCGACCGAGGAGCTGTCTACGTCCTGACAGAGGTTGCCCGGTCGCTGGGCACGACGTCGCAGAGCTCAATATCAACCGCAGCCCATCCGCCGACACCGGCGCAGGCACCGCTCCAGGCTCAACTGGCGCTCAAGGAAGAGCTGAGGGCCGGCAATCGTCGTTCACTGGGACGGCAAACTCATGCAGGACTTGACGAGCAAGGAGCAAGTCGATCGGCTTCCCATCTTGGTCTCCGGTAACGGCGCGGTGCAGCTCGGGCGTCCCGAAGCTGCCGAGTGGAACGGGCTCTGAGATGGCCAAGGCCGTCCTCAACGCGTGGAGGAGTGGGAGCTCACTGAGCAAGTGAGTGGCTTGTCATTCGATACCACCGCCTCGAACACCGGCCGGAACAACGGAGCGTGCGTCCTCATCGAGCAACACCTCGCGAAAGACTTGCTCTACTTCGCGTGCCGCCATCATGTGCTGGAGCTCCCCCGGTGCGGCGTTCACGGCTGTGATGGGCCCCACGTCCGGTCCTGACGTGAACCCTCTTCAAGCGTTTTCAGGAGCGGCTGGATTTCCTGGACAGAAGCCAGTACGAGTCCGGCGCTGCGCACCCCGATGTCGCTCCTCTGCTCACCACTGTCGACACGGAGTGGTTTGAGAAGGCGATAGTCGAGCGCAAGGAACGTGCGCGACGATTACCGTGAGCTGCTCGAGCTCCCCTCTCCGTCGGTCACGTCCCCCCGCGAGGAGTGCGTTTCCGAGCTCCCGGGCCGATTCACCACGCCTGCTGGATGGCGAAGGCAATCTACGCCTTGAAGGTCTGGATGTTCCGACAGCAGTTCAAACTCACGGCGAGGGAGGAGAGTGGCCTCCGGAGCATCTGCATCTTCGTCTGTCGGGTCCACGCCAAGGCGTGGACGGAGGCTCCGATCGCCGCAACTGCCCCCCGAAATGACTTCCCCCTCCTCAAGGACCTGTTGGCCTACTCTGACATCAACCCTGCGGTGGCCAAGGCGGCGCTGACCAAGTTCTAGAACCACCTCTGGTACCTGTCGGAGGAGCTGGTGGCGCTGGCGCTGTTCGATCCGGGGATCGCCGTCGATCAGAAGAGGAAGATCATCGCCTCCTCTCCACGACCGGGTCGGTGAGGAGTCCCCGGCGAAGCGGCCCACGCTGCCAAACCGAGTACTCGCCGGGCTTCAGTTGGAAGACCTGGCGTCGTCCAACACACGAGGTTTCTTCGAGAAACTTCGACTGGAGGACGGCTTCCTCGAGGTCGACCCGGAGACCTGGCCGAAGCGGGAAGACTTCAAGACAGCGGCGGCACGTGTGGGAGGGCTCGCCGTAATCAACGACCATGCCGAGCGAGGAGTTGCCCTCGTCCAAGAGTACAACCGGACGCTGACCCACGACGAGGAGCAACTCCAGTTCCTCCTGCAAGTCGTCGCTCGCCACCGCTGCCAGTTTCCGGACTCTCGGAAGCGAACCCTACAGACCCAGGATCGCTAACCGGGCAACACGGCAACAACTGCAACCGGGCAACAACTCCGGGGGTAAAAGTTCAAGGTCGATGAGGGAGGGGTAAAACGTTGTCCGATTAATAAAAAATTCAACTAGAGAGTTTTCTCAACCATTCGAATGATTGCCGGGGGTGGGAGCTGAAACTTCCCAACTTTGAATTTTAAGGACCACCCTAATATATATACATTAATGGAATACATGTTTGCCCACAAAGAAAAAAAGAAAAAGAAAAAATAATCATTTTCCTCCTTGTGGTCCTGTATATAGTTTTTCCATTTAATATATAAATTGAAATATTCATTTCGTATTCCTCTCAACGACGTCCTTTTGATAGATTAGATCAATCAGGGAACGACTCACTAAAGGGTAAAAATTCCTCTGAGCTACGAGGTATATGAAAGATAAATAATTATTATTCCTGATAATGTCTAATCGAATTCTTCGCTCACAAACCATTCCTCCAGAAGGAGTGCGTGCACATGTTATCCAATGCATCTGTCTTCTCTCTCTCTCTTTGTGAATGAATGAAATCGGGCATTTATGCGAGACATGAAAACTGAGGACAAATAAAGATGAATATATAATTGGTGTTAAAAGTCTTCTACAGAATTTATAATTTCCACTTTTCTACAGGAGTAGATGAAATCATTATTCAGTTTTAACAAATATATATATATATATATATTTTTTTTTTAACTGCAAACAACACAGTATAATTAATGTAAAGAACGACGCTTGTGTAGAAGAGCGTTCCGCACAATATGAGGAGGGACAACGAACAAATGAAAAATGAGGTACCTCCCAGGAGAATTACGAGTATTGAGTATCGGGGTCCTTGGTGTAGTGGTTAACATATCTGACCGGTAATTGGATGATCCCGGGTTCGATTCCTGGGAGGTACCTCATTTTTATTTGCTCGTTCTCCCTCCTCATCTTGTGCGGAACGCACTTCTACACAAACGTCGTTCTTTACATTATATATATATTATATATATATATATATATATTATACAGGATATATGCAAAAGAATCATTCAAATTTCATGCGACAACAAAGAAAAATGTTCAGTTCCTACATTAAATGTACATTTCTTTTATTAGTAAAAATCATGAAATTTGTTTTACTGGTCCATGCTGACTTTGAAGTATATACATACATTGGTTTCGGTGTCGCGAACGCTAGGCGGTGAAGCATTGGGAAAAGAATTGTCTTCAGAATAAAAATTCACTCATTACTAGTATCACTAATTATTAATGGTTTTTTTAAACTTTTTTAAAAATGTAAATATCTCTGATGACTCGTGTTCAAGCAGCTCCTTAGAAAGGAATTGTCTGTCAAATTTTGCTCCGTTATGGGTAATAGTACGATGGTTGTCCGTCCTCCTCATTCAGATGATGTAACGACCCGTGGTTGAGATTTCCAAGTAAAGTTAAAATTTCTTTGCAACATATAACCTTACAGTTGTTACGAAAGAGGCTAAATAACCACCGAACAATACATCATCTTTCTGGCTTTATAAAAATCTTATATATTAATAATAAATACATTCAGAGCTTCTGTAAACAGTAAAAAAATCTGCGAAGTGAATAAGCCAAATTTGATAAAGACACCTTCATATTTCGTGAAGGTTTGTTGTGACGGCAAATTTGTGTGCCGAAATCTCTTACGAAAAGAGGAGCAGAAATTTTAGTTTTAAGATTTGTTGTTTAAAATCTAGCTAAAGCAAGGTAGTTTAGAGTATGGTTATTGAAGAATATCAATAGGTTTCTTGTTACAGGGTTAAAAAATAAAACTGTTTCAGATTGTTTAACGTTCGTTCGATTTTAATTTTGTATTCTCACGGTAAGAATATAACCCAGGACAGCCTCGCGGTAAAGATTTATAGTAGGGTCGAGGAGCGGCCCTAGCTTCAAAGAGAAGGGAAAACAAGCTGGCCGGGGTCAGATGTAAAATGGTTTGTTTTCTCTTCGCTTCGTGGTTAAACTTTTGTGAGACAGACTTCGAATCCACTTGTTAAATTGGACCATGACGTTGGTCATAAATTTGAGAAACCAAGTGGCTTCGAAGAAAACTTTATTTTAAGTTGATTTTGAAGGAAAAGGAGGAGCTTTGTTTTGGAAGGGAATGTCAATATCCAATCAAAGGACAATGATTCTGGTAAAACCCAGTGAAGAGAAAGTGAAGTTCTTTCTTTCCTTATGTTTGGATGAAAGCTTTCGTAGGGATGACTTTATGTAATGAAAATGTTTTTCATAGGTCATTAAGAATATTGGAAGGCGGAGTCTTTGAAATTTTAAGGTGTAACTTAGATTTCGAAGTTAGTTGTAGCTCCGTCCCCGAAAGTTAAAAGTGGCTTGTAAGAATAACTCCTTAAAATCTGTGGCGTGTTTGAACATTTCTAAGTTGATTTGAAATTGTCTCAATTTCTAAAATCTGAATTTCCTTTGTTCACGCGAACTTGTGTGTAAGAGCTTTATTGTTAGCGACCGGGAAAAAAAGAACCTTGTGGAATTTCTTTTAATTTAATTTTGTTCTCATTAAGTGTTAAACTGTAAGTTTGCGATATTAGGTTTCCTCAGGGAAGTCAATATCTTGTGTTGAAGTTGGTTCCCGTGGGAGATCGGGAAGTTAGTACATGACCATTCAGTTATTGTGAGAAAAAATATAATTTATTTGACGGACTTTTTTCCTGGAAAAATCTGCTGAACTCGCGCAGAACTGTCGAGCGTAAATTTCCCAAATTTTTTGTAAGTAAACCAATTTTTAAACTCCTCTTAGATTACGAAATTTGAATTTAGTGTTGTTTTTAAAGTTACACGCAAATAAAAAAACCTCCCTGTATAAAAGTTTTTTGAGACTTAAATACTTGCAAACATTTTCTTTAAATTAACAATTTGATTTTTAAACAAAATTTGTAATCACACATCCGTATATTTCTTTCAATTTATGTCTTAATTGGAGTGAAATTAAATAAACGTTATAAGAGGGAGTTTGTCGTTTCTATGCTACCTTGCAATGGGCTTCTCTTGTATGCTGAGGGTAAATTAACATTGAAAGTTTGTAATTCAAAGTGGGCTTCAAGGAAGCCGAGGGAAACTACACGTATAAAATTGAAAGGCCATCCAACTGGATTGTCAGAGTCATCCTGAAATAAACGAACCACGCGCGTACGAAATAAGAGCAATCAAAAAAGGGTGCGAACCACATAAATGAAGGGGTTGCGCACAACAAGGTGTCCAATCAGAACTTCGATGCCCAAAGCATGGGTCCGTTACTTTGGCTCTACGACAAATGATTGGCCCACACATGTGATATAGGAACGCCCAGTTACAGTGACAACCAATCAACAAGTTTAAGGGTTTCTACAGTCGGGAATCATGGATATAAAAGGAAGTATTTTCAGCTGGAACTCACAACAGTTATTTTACCAGTGAATAATCACACATTCACTCCATCAGGGACATTCAGTCAGTCACAACAACAACTATACAGATTATCGGAGCTATATGAAGATGGAGACACTAACGCGGTGGCTGCAATTAGTCTTTTTAACGCATCCGATCGGAACGATTTATTTTCAACACAAACCGTTGCTGACCTCTGCATTGAGGATCCGTTTGATCCAGCGAAAGATTCTACAGTTGAAATGTAGGTGTAAAAATGTTACGTACAGTGCTTACAAGAAGTCTCGCGCCTCTGTCTCGTCCCAAGCTAGTCTGTTAGGTATAAAATGGGCGTCCTTATGGCAGCGGAGGTGTGTTCGGATTGGTGCACATAATTGCTTTAACCCCTCAATGACGTCCACATTATCATTGTGTTAATCACGCTATCTATTTATATATAGAGACATACTGTATATAGATATATATAGAGTATGCAGGAGATAACGTGTCTCAGTCCCAGCTATGGTAGTTGTCTTACAATTAACAGTCCCAAGTTCAAGTTACGTTAACACCTCCACATAAACTACCCTAGACTAAAATAATATACGTGAAGCCCTTACCCACAAACCATTTAAAAGGTGTGATTTCAAAGGTCTCTGTGTATCTCTCTGTGTGCCTCTCTGTCTTTCTGTCTCTCTGTGTGTCTCTCTGTCTCTCTGTGTATGTCTCTGTGTGTGTCTCTGTGTGTGTCTCTCTGTGTGTCTCTCTGTGTGTCTCTGTCTCTCTGTGTGTCTCTGTCTCTCTGTCTCTCTTTCTCCGCAGGGGGTATAAAGGTTATGCACGTTCCTTCTGGGTGTTGTAAACTTTATACTTGGGGTGTGACAGCCCTCCGGTTCTAGAGAAATTGGCTGCCAGTTCCTTTAGGTTCTCTCTCTTTCGGGAAGGCGGGTGAAGTCTGTTGTACAAACCTGTCCCGTGGGTTAGTAGGACCCCTTCCCATCCCTACTCTGTCCTTTTAGCTTAGGTTAAGGATGCTCTCCTCTGACTGCAAAAAAAAAAAAAAACTTTTAGTATTAAGTCTTTTTCTCTACTCTTACTATTAGGACCCTACTGCTACCGCATGCGTGGGAAGAGAGGCTTTGGAACCTCTATAAATAACACCATTTCACTTCAGTTGTAGGTAAATAATTAGAGGGGAAAATAGAGGGTAGGATTGTTGACCATTTGGATTCCTACAAGCTACTTGGGGACTCCAACATGGGTTTAGACGGCATAGGTCGTGTCTCACCAACTTGCTCGAGTTTTTCCACGTCATGTCGAGTGAGTATGATAAGAGTAGAGCGATTGATGAGAAAGCCTTTGATAAGGTACCTCACCGCCGGCTAATGGCGAAAGTGCGCGCGCTGGGTATTGGTGGGGAAGTAGGGAGGTGGATTGAAAACCAGCTGAAGAATGCTACAAAGTTATCCCTTCCGTTAGGCATATGGGCTACAATCGACGCTTACGTGAAGCGGGTTCAAAGATGTCGATTTTAGAAGCATGTTTAGTTGAAATGATAACCCAACTCGCAACAATGGTTGGAAGTTGGATTTGAAACGGTTTAGGAGTAGTGTGTGTGGGAATTACTTTACCTATAAGATCTGTGACACGTGGAACAGGTTACCTTCAGAAGTCGTGAACAATTCCTCTGTGTATCATTCCAAGAAAAGGTTAGACCAAATCTTGCACACTATTTGAGTGTGTAGAAAATTTTCCATGGCACGGTTGCCATTGGTACCTCCTCGGTATGGGCCGCAAGGCCTTTTGAGGTACTTCTTTTCCTTGTAACTCCTTGTAACTCTGTGTGTCTCTCTGGCGGCTCTGTGTCTGTCTCTCTGTGTGTGTCTCTGTCTCTTTCTCTCTGTGTGTCTCTCTGTCTCTCGTGTGTCTCTCTGTGTGTCTCTGTCTCTCTCTCTGTGTGTCTTTCTGTCTCTGTCTCTCTCCCTCTCTCTGTGTCTTTCTGTCTCTGTCTCTCTCTGTGTGTCTCTGTCTGTCTCTCGTGTGTGTGTCTGTCTCTGTTTCTCTGTCTCTCTGTCTCTGTCTCTGTCTCTCTGTCTCTGTCTCTCTGTCTCTCTGTGTGTCTCTCTGTGTGTGTCTCTGTCTCTCTGTCTCTGTGTGTGTGTCTCTGTGTGTGTCTCTGTGTGTCTCTCTGTCTCTGTGTGTGTGTCTCTGTGTGTGTCTCTGTGTGTCTCTCTGTCTCTGTCTCTCTAGGACTAGTGTGTGTGGGAATTACTTTACGTATAAGATCTGTGACACATGGAACAGGTTACCTTCGGAAGTTGTGAACAGTTCCTCTGTGGATCAGTTCAAGAAAAGGTTAGACGAAATCTTGCACACTATTTGAGTGTGTAAAGACATTTAGGACCTCAGTCTGCGGAAATTTCTTTTCCTATAAAATAGTTAATATCTGGAACCAACTTCCCTCAGAGGTTGTTTCCAGTCAAAGTGTAAATCTGTTTAAAAATAGGCTAGACAAAGTACTGAACACACTCATAGTTTAAGATTAAAACCTCAGAAAACTCTGCAGGAGTTCGCTTGCTCGGTGTCTCTGTGAGCAAGCTAAATATAGAGCTATTTATATATTCTCCACTTTCCTGTAAAATTTCCTTGGCTACTTTTCCAGGGTCAAGGTATTTTCTTCAACCTTTTTCCGTACCTGCCTCTGGCAGGGAGGGAGCGGAGGGTGGGGAGAGAGCCTTCTACTTTACTATCCAGTTTTCTACTACTGCTAGAATAGTTGAAAGAAAAATAAACTTTTACAAAATTTTCCCTGGCTCCCGTTGCCATTGGTACCTCCTCGGTATGGGCCGCAAGGCCTTTTGAGGTACTTCTTTTCCTTGTAACTCCTTGTAACTCTGTGTGTGTCTCTGTCTCTGTTTCTCTGAGTGTCTCTCTGTGTGTCTTTCTGTCTCTGTCACTCTGTTTGTGTATCTCTGTCTCTCTGTCTCTGCCTCTCTCTCCCCCCCCCCCGCAGGGGGTATAAAGGTTATGCACGTTCCTTCTGGGTGTTGTAAACTTTATACTTGGGGTGTGACAGCCCTCCGGTCCCGAGTCGTGGGATTCTAGATAAATTGGTTGCCAATTCCTTTAGGTTCTCTCTTTCGGGAGGGCGGGTGAAGTCTGTTGTACAAACCTGTCCCATGGGTTACTAGGACCCCTTCCCATCCCACTCTGTTCTTTTAGCTTAGGTTAGGGATGTTCTCCTCTGACTGCAAAAAAAAAAAAAGAAAAACTTTTAGTATTGTCTTTTTCTCTACTGTTACGATTAGGACGCTACTGCTATCTCATGCGTGGGAAGAGAGGCTTGGAACCTCTATAAATAACACCATTTAACTTCAGTTGTAGGTAAATATTTAGAGTGGATAATAGCGAGTAGGATTGTTGACCATTTGGATTCCTACAAGCTACTTGGGGACTCCAACATGGGTTTAGACGGCATAGGTCGTGTCTCACCATCATGCTCGAGTTTTTCTACGTCATGTTGAGTGAGTATGATAAGAGTAGGGCGATTGATTAGAAGGCCTTTGATAAGGTACCTCACCGCCGGCTAATGGCCGAATTGCGCGCGCTGGGTATTGGTGGGGAAGTAGGTAGGTGGATTGGAAACTGGCGAAAAATGCCACAAAGTTAATCCCTTTCATTAGGCATATGGGCTACAATCGACGCTTACGTGACGCGGGTTCAAAGATGTCGATTTTAGAAGGATGTTTAGTTCAAATGATAACCCAACTCGTAACAATGGTTAGAAGTTGGATTTGAAACGATTTAGGACTAGTATATGTGGGAATTACTTTAACACGTTGATAGTTTAAGATTAAAACATAAGAAAACTCTGCAGGAGTTCGCTTGCACGATGTCTCTGTGAGCAAGGTAAATATAGAGCTATTTATATATTCTCCACTTTCCTTTAAAATTTCCTTGGCTACTTTTCCAGGGTCAAGGTATTTTCTTCAACCTTTTTCCGTACCTGCCTCTGGCAGGGAGGGAGCGGAGGGAGGGGAGAGAGCCTTCTACTTTTCTATCCAGTTTTCTACTACTGCTAGGATAGTTGAAAGAAAAATAAACTTTTAATAACAGGAACAGTTCCTCGGTGGATCAGTTCAAGAAAAGGTTAGACCAAATCTTGCACACTATTTGAGTGTGTACAAAATTTTCCCTGGCACCCGTTGCCATTGGTACCTCCTCGGTATGGGCCGCAAGGCCTTTCGAGGTACTTCTTTTCCATGTAACTCCATGTAACTGTGTGTCTTTCTGTCTCTGTCTCTCTCTCTCTGTCTCTCTGTGTGTCTCTCTGTTTCTCTGTCTCTCTGTCTCTGTCCCTCTGTCTCTCTGTCTCTGTCTCTCTGTCTCTCTGTGTGTCTCTCTGTGTGTGTCTCTGTCTCTCTGTCTCTGTCTCTGTGTGTGTGTGTCTCTGTGTGTGTCACTGTGTGTGTCTCTCTCTCTCTTTCTCTCTCTCTCTCTAGTGTGTGTGGGAATTACGTTACGTATAAGATCTGTGACACATGGAACAGGTTACCTTCGGAAGTTGTGAACAGTTCCTCTGTGGATCAGTTCAAGAAAAGGTTAGACGAAATCTTGCACACTATTTGAGTGTGTAAAGACATTTAGGACCTCAGTCTGCGGAAATTTCTTTTCCTATAAAATAGTTAATATCTGGAACCAACTTCCCTCAGAGGTTGTTTCCAGTCAAAGTGTAAATCTGTTTAAAAATAGGCTAGACAAAGTACTGAACACACTCATAGTTTAAGATTAAAACCTCAGAAAACTCTGCAGGAGTTCGCTTGCTCGGTGTCTCTGTGAGCAAGCTAAATATAGAGCTATTTATATTCTCCACTTTCCTGTAAAATTTCCTTGGCTACTTTTCCAGGGTCAAGGTATTTTCTTCAACCTTTCTCCGTACCTGCCTCTGGCAGGGAGTGAGCGGAGGGTGGGGAGAGAGCCTTCTACTTTTCTATCCAGTTTTCTACTACTGCTAGGATAGTTGAAAGAAAAATAAACTTTTACAAAATTTTCCCTGGCACCCGTTGCCATTGGTACCTCCTCGGTATGGGCCTCAAGGCCTTTTGAGGTACTTCTTTTCCTTGTAACTCCTTGTAACTCTGTCTCTGTCTGTGTTTCTCTGTGTGTCTCTCCGCAGGGGGTATAAAGGTTATGACATTTTTTCTGGATGTTGTAAACTTTATACTTGGGGTGTGACAGCCCTCCGGTCCCGAGTCGTGGGATTCTAGAGAAATTGGTTGCCAGTTTCTTTAGGTTCTCTCTCTCTTTCGGGAGGGCGGGTAAAGTATGTTGTAGAATCCTGTGCCGTGGGTTACTAGGACCCCATCCCATCCCTACTCTGTCCTTTTAGCTTACATTAAGGATGTTCTCCTCTGAAAAAAAAAAAAAAAAAAAAAAAAACTTTTCTTTTACTATAAAGTATTTTTCTCTTCTTTTACTATTAGGACCCTACTGCTACCTCATGCGTGGGAAGAGAGGCTTTGGAACCTCTATAAATAACACCATTTAACGCTCGTAGGTTGTGAGAGACTGGGATGGAGGGGTCCCAGGCGTAGGGGCGCGATGAATGGAGTGTGGCTAGTGCCCCGTTAAGCCCATTCCTAACGCGTAATGGCCTGACCAGCCCCCTGCGACCGTTCTTTGGTGACCAATTGATGGTGCTTGGCTGTACTGCTCTGAGGTGAGAGAGCTTTACTGCCCAGCTGGCTGCCAGGCCAGCGTAAAGTCTCGGGCGTAGACTCTGGGTCTGGTGGGATATCCCTTGAACACTGGATTCTAAGAGTTTGGCCGCTTGTGAGTGACGTAGTAAGGGGCTGCATCTCGCTGGCGCTCCTGGCGTAAAATCCGTGATGCCTGCGTCGCGAGTGTTTGTCAGTTGGTAGCTGCGACACGTTTGGGATTGTCCGGCCCTGGGGAGACCTTTGGTCGGTGCGGCAGCAGCGAGAGGTGTAGTCTTCTGGAAGGGATGAACGTCACTTGCAAGTAGGTGGATGCTTCTAAGCGCGGGATGAATTCACCCCCACCCCCTTTTTTTATATACTGGTCAGAAAGTTTTTGATAGTTTTCATTGCTAGAACGCTTTATCTTATTCAGAGTATTCAGGAAAAAAAAAAAGAGAGAAAATATGGCAGGGCCAGCTAAATTGAAAGCAGAATGCTTTAAATGTAAAGTTAATCATTGGTGCGTTGACTTCCCTGAAGATAGTATCAGCGATATCACATCCCTTAGTGTATGTTTGTTTTGTAAACTTAGAGACAACCACGAAAAGGAAGTTAAAGAGCTAAAGGAATTAGTCAAAAAGCTTAGAGACAACCACGAAAAGGAAGTTAAAGAGCTAAAGGAATTAGTAAAAAAGCTTGAAGCTAGGGTCGTCGCACTGGAAATCCAACCCAGTGGACAAGATCAAACTAAAAACACACCAGCAGATTTAAACTGTAAGATTAAGCATCTAGAACAAAGCGTGGCACGCTTGGAAAACACTGTGACTATTCCGGAAAATAGAACGGAGGAACAAGAATTCAAATTGGTCAAAAATAAAAGAACCTCCAAACCAAAACCAAAACATAAGGATTTGGAACCCATTACCATCAAAAATAAGTTTCACTTACTTGCTGATGAGGAGGATGAATCCTTTTTAATTGGGGATTCTATGCTAAGGAATCAAGGGGACTTTTTCGGAGCAAGACGGGTGACCAAGAGAAAACTCCGATGTTTTCCAGGTGCCACAAGCCAGATAATTAATACGGAATTAGGCAAAATTAATATCAAGAATAGGAGTTGCCCTATCATTGTCCATGTTGGTGGCAATGACGTTTTTCTGGGAGGGACAGGAGGGCAGACAGCCCATTATAAGAGAATTTAAGAACCTAACTGACAAGGTTAGGGATAGGACAGACATGGGTATGGTCGTAGGAATTCTCCCTCGAATGCGTGCTAGTGATTATACTCTAAGTAAAGCCATTAGCATAAATAAAAGAGTTAAACGCATGTGTGAGGAAAAAGCCTAAAGTTTGTCGATTTTTGGCCTACATTCTACGGAAATGGGGAATACTTTGGTTCGGACGGGATACATTTTAACCAGAAGGGGAAAAAGAAGTATGGTGATTTACTGAACATTAATTTGTATATTCTTTTTAAACTAGGACCCCCCAAACCAGTAATTGATCCTGCTTCCCAAACAGTTAAACCTACTCCCCCAGCAGTTAGTCACCCTCCCCAGCAGGTAGTCACCCTCCCCCAGCAGTTAGTCACCCTCCCCCAGCAGGTAGTCACCCTCCCCCAGCAGGTAGTCACCCTCCCCCAGCAGTTAGTCACCCTCCCCCAGCAGCTACTCCCCTCCCCAGCAGCTAGTCCCCCTCCCCCAGCAGCTAGTCCCCCTTCCCCAGTAGTTAGTCCCCTCCAACAGCAGGTAGGGACTCTCCTTCCACGTTGGAGGGGACTCAGGCTCCTGCGGAATTTGTCCCCTCGTTAGTGAGGGGCTCTTCAACTCCCGACAGCCCTGGCTGTTCCGGAAACGGGTCGTGCTAGGGGGCGGTCAGAACAGGGGAGGCTCCCTCCGTGTAATGCTTTTTAATGCTAGGTCGATCAGGAACAAGTTTTGCGAGCTACGGGCGCTCTTAGCATCAGAATACCAGGATATCGTTGCTATCACCGAGTCCTGGATTCATACTGATCGTAGGGACTACGTTGGGGAGTTCGAAATTCCCGGGTATAGAATGTTTCGCAAAGACCGCACCCGTGGGAGGGGGGTGGGGTACTAATATACGTCAGGGACACGTTGAGTCCGGTTGACTGCCAGTTCCGGTCGGAACGGGAGCTGCTTGGCGTCGATCTGAACGTGGGAGGGACGAACTATAGATTAATCTTGGTGTACAGACCTCCGCATCTCCTCCTCGAGGAGGATACAGCCCTGTACACCGAACTCAGTAGCCTGCTAGGGGATAGGGTGGTGTAGTTTTAGGAGACTTCAACTGTCGCGGCATAAAGTGGGAAAACAGGACTGCCGATGCTGAAGGGAGGAGGCTAGTTGACTTTGCTGATGAGAACTTCCTCACTCAGTGGGTCAACGAGCCTACACGAGGCGAAAGCGTTCTAGACTTAGTATTCACGACCGAAGACAACCTCGTCACTGGCCTCACCGTTCACGAATCATTGGGCGGGAGTGATCACGGTCTTATTAGGTTCCGTGTGTGCGTCCCTCGGGTGAAGCGTAGTAACTCGAGAGGCAGTAAGCTCGATCTCCGGCAGGCGAACTTTGTTAGCTTCAGTGATAGCGTAGGAGAGATGGGGTTAGAGGTTGGCGGCGATGTTGAGGGAGTGTGGAGTGCATTCCGGGACGAGTTTATGGTGCTGCAGTCTGCTGCCATACCCTCAAAACCGGTCACCCCTGCTTCAACGCAGCCTAAGTGGTTCAATCGTGACATCGCTTCGGCTATCCGAAATAGGAAAGTAGCGTATAGGAGGGCGAAGGCCAATCGTTCCCACGAGAACACTGAAGCGTATGTCCGACTGTGTAGGGAAGTGAAGGCGAAGGTTAGGCTAGCGAAACGTAACGAAGAACTACGGGTGGCAAGCCTCTGCAAGGGGAACCCTAAGGAATTCTTCAGTTATGTTAATAGTAGAAAGCCCATTAGAAGCATGATAGGTCCGTTAAAGGATGGAAGCGGCGTTCTGCGGACCTCCGACGCGGACATCGCTAATGTGCTTAATGAGTACTTTGCGGGAGTGTTCACCAGGGAGGATACCCGCGTCATCCCCGAGCCAGGCGTGAGGCACGAAGGTGCTGGCCTGGATAGTGTTAGATGTACCGCGACAGTCGTTGCCGATAGAATAGACAAACTGAGCGCGTTTAAGGCTCCTGGGCCAGACCAGTTTCTCCCCAGAGTGTTGCGAGAAGTGCGCGACCAGGTGGCTCCCCACCTGGCTACAGTCTTCAACAAATCGTTGGAGATGGGCCAGGTGCCTGGTGACTGGAGGGAAGCCAACGTGACCCCTATCTTTAAGAAAGGGGATCACGAAAGTCCAGGGAACTATCGTCCCATTAGTCTCACTTCAGTTGTAGGTAAATTATTAGAAGGGATAATAGCTGATAGGATCGTTGACCATTTGGATTCCTACAAGCTGCTTGGGGACTCCCAACATGGGTTTAGACGGCATAGGTCGTGTCTCACCAACTTGCTCGAGTTTTTCCACGTCATGTTGAGTGAGTACGATAAGAGTAGGGCGATTGATATACTTTATCTCGACTTTCAGAAAGCCTTTGATAAGGTACCTCACCGCCGGCTAATGGCGAAAGTGCGCGCGCTGGGTATCGGTGGGGAAATAGGTAGGTGGATTGAAAACTGGCTGAGGAATAGGCGGCAGAGGGTGGTAATTAAAGGGGCTAGTTCGGGTTGGGCCTCGGTCACTAGTGGGGTTCCTCAGGGTTCCGTTTTGGGGCCGCTGTTGTTTATCATTTACATAAATGATATCGACGGTGGCATCGTCAGTCGGATCGCCAAATTCGCTGATGACACCAAGCTTGGGGCCAATGTTGGGACGCCCGAAGCGATCGAGGAACTGCGTGCGGACCTAGGTAGGATAGGAGAGTGGTCCGAAAAATGGCAAATGCCGTTTAACTTGGGTAAATGCAAAGTGATGCACATTGGCTACGCCAATCCCAAGTCGGACTACTCGATGTTGGGTAGTAATATCGAGGTGACTGATTTAGAAAAGGACTTGGGTGTGCTAATTAGCAGCGATCTTAAGTTTACGAAACAGTGTGTAGAGGTGGAAAAGAAAGCCCAGAAACTATTGGGTTATATCAGGAGGCAATTTCAGTTTCGGAACAAGGAGATTGTGCTCTCACTGTACAATTCCCTTGTTCGGCCGCACCTGGAGTATGCTGTGCAGTTCTGGTCGCCCACCCTCAGGAAAGATATTGAGAGGCTGGAGCGAGTGCAGGCGAGGGCCACAAAGTTAATCCCTTCCGTTAGGCATATGGGCTACAATCGACGGTTACGCGCCCTGAACTTGTTTTCGCTTGAAACTCGGAGGCTGCGCGGTCAACTGATCGAGGTTTTCAAGCTCTTACGCGGGTTCAACGATGTCGATTTTAGAAGTATGTTTAGTTTAAATGATAACCCAACTCGCAACAATGGTTGGAAGTTGGATTTGAAACGGTTTAGGACTAGTGTGTGTGGGAATTACTTTACGTATAAGATCTGTGACACATGGAACAGGTTACCTTCGGAAGTTGTGAACAGTTCCTCTGTGGATCAGTTCAAGAAAAGGGTAGACGAAATCTTGCACACTATTTGAGTGTGTAAAGACATTTAGGACCTCAGTCTGCGGAAATTTCTTTTCCTATAAAATAGTTAATATCTGGAACCAACTTCCCTCAGAGGTTGTTTCCAGTCAAAGTGTAAATGTGTTTAAAAATAGGCTAGACAAAGTACTGAATACTCATAGTTCAAGACTAAAACATAAGAAAACTCTGCAGGAGATCGCTTGCACGGTGTCTCTGTGAGCAAGCTAAATATAGAGCTATTTATATATTCTCCACTTTCCTGTAAAATTTCATTGGCTACTTTTCCAGGGTCAAGGTATTTTCTTCAACCTTTTTCCGTACCTGCCTCTGGCAGGGAGGGAGCGGAGGGTGGGGAGAGAGTCCTTCTACTTTTTTATCCAGTTTTCTAGTGCTGCTAGGATAGTTGAAAGAAAAATAAACTTTTACAAAATTTTCCCTGGCACCCGTTGCCATTGGTACCTCCTCGGTATGGGCCGCAAGGCCTTTTGAGGTACTTCTTTTCCTTGTAACTCCTTGGAACTCTGTCTCTCTGTCTCTCTGTGTGTCTCTCTGTCTCTGTCTCTCGGTGTGTCTTTCTGTCTCTGTCTCTCTGTGTGTCTTTCTGTCTCTGTCTCTGTCTCTGTCTCTGTGTGTGTTTCTCTGTGTGTCTCTGTCTCTCTGTGTGTGTGTCTCTGTCTCTCTGTGTGTGTGTCTCTGTCTCTCTGTGTGTGTCTCTGTGTGTCGTTGCCGATAGAATACACAAACTGAGCGCGTTTAAGGCTCCTGGGACAGACCAGTTTCCCCCCAGAGTGTAGCGAGAAGTGCGCGACCAGGTGGCCTCCCCCCTGGCTACAGTCTTCACAAATCGTTGGAGATGGGCCAGGTGCCTGTGACTGGAGGGAATCCAACGTGACCCCTATCTTTAAGAAAGGGGATCACGAAAGTCCAGGAACTATCGTCCCATTAGTCTCACTTCAGTTGTAGGAAATTATTAGAAGGGATAATAGCTGATAGGATCGTTGACCATTTGGATTCCTACAAGCTGCTTGAGGACTCCCAACATGGGTTTAGACGGCATAGGTCGTGTCTCACCACTGCTCAAGTTTTTCCACGTCATGTTTGAGTGAGTACGATTAGAGTAGCCGTTGTTATACTTTATCTCGACTTTCAGACAGCCTTTGATAAGGTACCTCACCGCCGGCTAATGGCGAAAGTGCGCGCGCTGGGTATCGGTGGGGAAATAGGTTGGTAGATTGAAAACTGGCTGAGGAATAGCGGCAGAGGGTTTGTAATTAAAGGGGCTAGTTCTGGTTGGGCCTCGGTCACTGGGGGGTTCCTCAGGTTTCCGTTTTGGGGCCACTGTTTTTATCATCTACATAATGATATCGATGTTGGCATCGTCAGTCGGATCGCCAAAATTCGCTGATGACACCAAGCTTGGGGCCAATGTTGGGACGCCCGAAGCGATCGAGCAACTGCGTGCGGACCTAGGTTGGATAGGAAAGTGGTCCGAAAATGGCAAATTCCGTTTAACTTGGGTAAATGCAAAGTGATGCACGTTAGCTACGCCAATCCCAAGTCGGACTACTCGATTTTGGGTAGTAATATCGAGGTGACTGATTTATGAAAAGGAATGGGTGTGCTAATTAGCAGCGACCTTAAGTTTAAGAAACAGTGTGTAGAGGTGGAAAAGAAAGCCCAGAAACTATTGGGTTATATCAGGAGCAATTTCAGTTTCGGAACAAGAGATTGTGCTCTCACTGTACAATTCCCTTGTTCGGCCGCACCTGAAGTATGCTGTGCAGTTCTGGTCGCCCACCCTCAGGAAAGATATTGAGAGGCTGGAGCGAGTGCAGGCGAGGGCCACAAAGTTAATCCCTTTCCGTTAGGCATATGGGCTACAATCGACGGTTACGCGCCCTGAACTTGTGTTCGCTTGAAACTCGGAGGCTGCGCGGTCCTGATCGAGGTTTTCAAGCTCTTACGCGGTTCAACGATGTCGATTTTAGAAGTAGTTAGTTTAAATGATAACCCAACTCGCAACAATGGTTGGAAGTTGGATTTGAAACGGTTTAGGACTAGTGTGTGTGGGAATTACTTTACATATAAGATCTGTGACACATGGAACAGGTTACCTTCGGAAGTTGTGAACAGTTCTTCTGTGGATCAGTTCAAGAAAAGGTTAGACCAAATCTTGCACACTATTTGAGTGTGTACAAAATTTTCCCTGGCACCCGTTGCCATTGGTACCTCCTCGGTATGGGCCGCAAGGCCTTTTGAGGTACTTCTTTTCCTTGTAACTCCTTGTAACTGTGTGTCTCTCTGTGTGTGTCTCTGTCTCTGTCTCTCTGACTCTCTCTGTTTCTCTGTGTGTGTCTCTGTCTCTGTCTATCTGTGTGTGTCTCTGTCTCTGTCTCTCTGTGTGTCTCTGTCTCTGTCTCTCTGTGTGTCTCTGTCTCTGTCTCTCTGTGTGTCTCTCTGTCTCTCTGTGTGTGTCTCTGCCTCTCTGTGTTTCTCTGTGTCTCTCTGTCTCTGTCTCTGTGTGTGTCTCGCTGTGTGTCTTTCTGTCTCTGTCTCTGTCTCTCTGTGTGTGTCTCTGTCTCTGCTCTCTCTCTCTGTCTCTCTGTGTGTGTCCCTGTGTGTGTCTCTGTCTCTGTCTCTCTGTCTCTGTCTCTCTGTGTGCGTCCCTGTGTGTGTCTCTGTCTTTGTCTCTCTGTCTCTGTCTCTCTGTGTGTGTCCCTGTGTGTGTCTCTGTCTCTCTCTGTGTGTCTCTGTGTGTCCCTCTGTGTGTGTCTCTGTGTGTCTCTCTGTCTCTGTATCTCCGTCTCTCTGTGTGTCTCTTTGTCTTTGTCTCTCTGTGTGTGTCTCTGTCTCTGTCTCTCTGTCTCTCTGTGTGTCTCTCTGTGTGTCCCCACCTGACTACAGTCTTCAACAAATCGTTGGAGACGGGCCAGGTGCCTGGTGACTGGAGGGAAGCCAACGTGACCCCTATCTTTAAGAAAGGGGATCACGAAAGTCCAGGGAACTATCGTCCCATTAGTCTCACTTCAGTTGTAGGTAAATTATTAGAAGGGATAATAGCTGATAGGATCGTTGACCATTTGGATTCCTACAAGCTGCTTGAGGACTCCCAACATGGGTTTAGACGGCATAGGTCGTGTCTCACCAACTTGCTCAAGTTTTTCCACGTCATGTTGAGTGTACATTAGAGTAGGCCGTTGTTATACTTTATCTCGACTTTCAGACAGCCTTTGATAAGGTACCTCACCGCCGGCTAATGGCAAAGTGCGCGCGCTGGTATCGGTGGGGAAATAGGTTGGTAGATTGAAAACTGGCTGAGGAATAGGCGGCAGAGGGTTGTAATTAAAGGGGCTAGTTCGGGTTGTGCCTCGGTCACTAGTGGGGTTCCTCAGGGTTCCGTTTTGGGGCCACTGTTGTTTATCATTTACATAAATGATATCGACGGTGGCATCGTCAGTCGGATCGCCAAATTCGCTGATGACACCAAGCTTGGGTTCAATGTTGGGACGCCCGAAGCGATCAAGCAACTGCGTGCGGACCTAGGTAGGATAGGAGAGTTGTCCGAAAAATGGCAAATGCCGTTTAAGTTGGGTAAATGCAAAGTGATGCACATTGGCTACGCCAATCCCAAGTCGGACTACTCGATGTTGGGTAGTAATATCGAGGTGACTGATTTAGAAGAGGACTTGGGTGTGCTAATTAGCAGCGATCTTAAGTTTACGAAACAGTGTGTAGAGGTTGAAAAGAAAGCCCAGAAACTATTGGGTTATATCAGGAGGCAATTTCAGTTTCGGAACAAGGAGATTGTGCTCTCACTGTACAATTCCCTTGTTCGGCCGCACCTGGAGTATGCTGTGCAGTTCTGGTCGCCCACCCTCAGGAAGATATTGAGAGGCTGGAGCGAGTGCAGGCGAGGGCCACAAAGTTAATCCTTCCGTTAGGCATATGGGCTACAATCGACGGTTACGCGCCCTGAACTTGTTTTCGCTTGAAACTCGGAGGCTGCGCGGTCAACTGATCGAGGTTTTCAAGCTCTTACGCGGGTTCAACGATGTCGATTTTAGAAGTATGTTTAGTTTAAATGATAACCCAACTCGCAACAATGGTTTGAAGTTGTATTTGAAACGGTTTAACTAGTGTGTGTGGGAATTACTTTACGTATAAGATTCTGTGACACATGGAACAGGTTACCTTCGGAAGTTGTGAACAGTTCCTCTGTGGATCAGTTCAAGAAAAGGGTAGAACGAAATCTTGCACACATTTGAGTGTGTAAAGACATTTAGGACCTCAGTGTGCGGAAATTTCTTTTCCTATAAAATAGTTAATATCTGGAACCAACTTCCCTCAGAGGTTGTTTCCAGTCAAAGTGTAAATGTGTTTAAAAATAGGCTAGACAAAGTACTGAATACTCATAGTTCAAGACTAAAACATAAGAAAACTCTGCAGGAGATCGCTTGCACGTGTCTCTGTGAGCAAGCTAAATATAGAGCTATTTATATATTCTCCACTTTCCTGTAAAATTTCCTTGGCTACTTTTCCAGGGTCAAGGTATTTTCTTCAACCTTTTTCCGTACCTGCCTCTGGCAGGGAGGGAGCGGAGGGTGGGGAGAGAGTCCTTCTACTTTTCTATTCAGTTTTCTAGTGCTGCTAGGATAGTTGAAAGAAAAATAAACTTTTACAAAATTTTCCCTGGCACCCGTTGCCATTGGTACCTCCTCGGTATGGGCCGCAAGGCCTTTTGAGGTACTTCTTTTCCTTGTAACTCCTTGTAACTCTGTCTCTCTCTCTCTGTCTCTCTGTGTGTCTCTCTGTCTCTGTCTCTCGGTGTGTCTTTCTGTCTCTGGCTCTCTGTGTGTCTTTCTGTCTCTGTCTCTGTCTCTGTCTCTGTGTGTGTTTCTCTGTGTGTCTCTGTCTCTCTGTGTGTGTGTCTCTGTCTCTCTGTGTGTGTGTCTCTGTCTCTCTGTGTGTGTGTCTGTGTGTCGTTGCCGATAGAATACACAAACTGAGCGCGTTTAAGGCTCCTGGGCCAGACCAGTTTCCCCCCAGAGTGTAGCGAGAAGTGCGCGACCAGGTGGCTCCCCACCTGGCTACAGTCTTCAACAAATCGTTGGAGATGGGCCAGGTGCCTGGTGACTGGAGGGAAGCCAATGTGACCCCTATCTTTAAGAAAGGGGATCACGAAATTCCAGGGAACTATCGTCCCATTAGTCTCACTTCAGTTGTAGGTAAATTATTAGAAGGGATAATAGCTGATAGGATCGTTGACCATTTGGATTCCTACAAGCTGCTTGAGGACTCCCAACATGGGTTTAGACGGCATAGGTCGTGTCTCACCAACTTGCTCGAGTTTTCCCACGTCATGTTGAGTGAGTACGATTAGAGTAGGCCGTTGATATACTTTATCTCGACTTTCAGACAGCCTTTGATAAGGTACCTCACCGCCGGCTAATGGCGAAAGTGCGCGCGCTGGGTATCGGTGGGGAAATAGGTTGGTAGATTGAAAACTGGCTGAGGAATAGGCGGCAGAGGGTTGTAATTAAAGGGGCTAGTTCTGGTTGGGCCTCGGTCACTGGTGGGGTTCCTCAGGGTTCCGTTTTGGGGCCACTGTTTTTATCATCTACATAAACGATATCGATGTTGGCATCGTCAGTCGGATCGCCAAATTCGCTGATGACACCAAGCTTGGGGCCAATGTTGGGACGCCCGAAGCGATCGAGCAACTGCGTGCGGACCTAGGTTGGATAGGAAAGTGGTCCGAAAAATGGCAAATGCCGTTTAACTTGGGTAAATGCAAAGTGATGCACGTTAGCTACGCCAATCCCAAGTCGGACTACTCGATTTTGGGTAGTAATATCGAGGTGACTGATTTAGAAAAGGAATTGGGTGTGCTAATTAGCAGCGACCTTAAGTTTAAGAAACAGTGTGTAGAGGTGGAAAAGAAAGCCCAGAAACTATTGGGTTATATCAGGAGGCAATTTCAGTTTCGGAACAAGGAGATTGTGCTCTCACTGTACAATTCCCTTGTTCGGCCGCACCTGAAGTATGCTGTGCAGTTCTGGTCGCCCACCCTCAGGAAAGATATTGAGAGGCTGGAGCGAGTGCAGGCGAGGGCCACAAAGTTAATCCCTTCCGTTAGGCATATGGGCTACAATCGACGGTTACGCGCCCTGAACTTGTGTTCGCTTGAAACTCGGAGGCTGCGCGGTCAACTGATCGAGGTTTTCAAGCTCTTACGCGGGTTCAACGATGTCGATTTTAGAAGTATGTTTAGTTTAAATGATAACCCAACTCGCAACAATGGTTGGAAGTTGGATTGAAACGGTTTAGGACTAGTGGTGTGGGAATTACTTTACGTATAAGATCTGTGACACATGGAACAGGTTACATTCGGAAGTTGTGAACAGTTCTTCTGTGGATCAGTTCAAGAAAAGGTTAGACCAAATCTTGCACACTATTTGAGTGTGTACAGAATTTTCCCTGGCACCCGTTGCCATTGGTACCTCCAGGGTATGGGCCGCAAGGCCTTTTGAGGTACTTCTTTTCCTTGTAACTCCTTGTAACTGTGTGTCTCTCTGTGTGTGTCTCTGTCTCTGTCTCTCTGTCTCTCTCTGTTTCTCTGTGTGTCTCTCTGTCTCTGTCTATCTGTGTGTCTCTCTGTCTCTGTCTCTCTGTCTCTGTCTCTCTGTGTGTCTCTGTCTCTGTCTCTCTGTGTGTCTCTGTCTCTGTCTCTCTGTGTGTCTCTCTGTCTCTGTCTCTCTGTGTGTCTCTGTCTCTGTCTCTCTGTGTGTCTCTCTGTCTCTCTGTGTGTGTCTCTGCGTTTCTCTGTGTCTCTCTGTCTCTGTCTCTGTGTGTGTCTCTCTGTGTGTCTTTCTGTCTCTGTCTCTGTCTCTCTGTGTGTGTCTCTGTCTCTGTCTCTCTGTCTCTGTCTCTCTGTGTGTGTCCCTGTGTGTGTCTCTGTCTCTGTCTCTCTGTCTCTGTCTCTCTGTGTGTGTCCCTGTGTGTGTCTCTGTCTCTGTCTCTCTGTCTCTGTCTCTCTGTGTGTGTCCCTGTGTGTGTCTCTGTCTCTCTCTGTGTGTCTCTGTGTGTCCCTCTGTGTGTCTCTCTGTGTGTGTCTCTGTCTCTGTATCTCCGTCTCTCTGTGTGTCTCTTTGTCTTTGTCTCTCTGTGTGTGTCTCTGTCTCTGTCTCTCTGTCTCTGTCTCTCTGTGTGTCTCTCTGTGTGTCCCCCCGACTACAGTCTTCAACAAATCGTTGGAGACGGGCCAGTGCCTGGTGACTGGAGGGAAGCAACGTGACCCCTATCTTTAAGAAAGGGGATCACGAAAGTCCAGGGGAACTATCGTCCCATTAGTCTCACTTCAGTTGTAGGTAAATTATTAGAGGGATAATAGCGGATAGGATCGTTGACCATTTGGATTCCTTCAAGCTGCTTGGGACTCCCAACATGGGTTTAGACGGCATAGGTCGTGTCTCACCAACTTGCTCGAGTTTTTCCACGTCATGTTGAGTGAGTATAAATAAGAGTAGGGCGATTGATATACTTTATGTCGACTTTCAGAAAGCCTTTGATAAGGTACCTCACCGCCGGCTAATGGCGAAAGTGCGTGCGCTGTGTCGGTGGGGAAATAGGTAGGTGATTGAAAACTGGCTGAGGAATAGGCGCAGAGGGTTGTAATTAAAGGGGCTAGTTTCGGGTTGTGCCTCGGTCACTAGTGGGGTTCCTCAGGGTTCCGTTTTGGGGCCACTGTTGTTTATCATTTACATAAATGATATCGACGGTGGCATCGTCAGTCGGATCGCCAAATTCGCTGATGACACCAAGCTTGGGGTCAATGTTGGGACGCCCGAAGCGATCAAGCAACTGCGTGCGGACCTAGGTAGGATAGGAGAGTGGTCCGAAAAATGGCAAATGCCGTTTAACTTGGGTAAATGCAAAGTGATGCTCATTGGCTACGCCAATCCCAAGTCGGACTACTCGATGTTGGGTAGTAATATCGTGGTGACTGATTTAGAAGAGGACTTGGGTGTGCTAATTAGCAGCGACCTGAAGTTTACGAAACAGTGCGTAGAGGTGGAAAAGAAAGCCCAGAAACTATTGGGTTATATCAGGAGGCAATTTCAGTTTCGGAACAAGGAGATTGTGCTCTCACTGTACAATTCCCTTGTTCAGCCGCACCTGGAGTATGCTGTGCAGTTCTGGTCGCCCCACCCTCAGGAAAGATATTGAGAGGCTGGAGTGATGCAGGCGAGGGCCACAAAGTTAATCCCTTCCGTTAGGCATATGGGCTACAATCGACGGTTACGCGCCCTGAACTTGTTTTCGCTTGAAACTCGGAGGCTGCGCGGTCAACTGATCGAAGTTTTCAAGCTCTTACGCGGGTTCAACGATGTCGATTTTAGAAGTATGTTTAGTTTAAATGATAACCCAACTCGCAACAATGGTTGGAAGTTGGATTGAAACGGTTTAGGACTAGTGTGTGTGTGGGAATTACTTTACGTATAAGATCTGTGACACATGGAACAGGTTACCTTCGGAAGTTGTGAACGGTTCCTCTGTGGATCAGTTCAAGAAAAGGTGAGACCAAATCTTGCACACTATTTGAGTGTGTACAAAATTTTCCGTGGCACCCGTTGCCATTGGTACCTCCTCGGTATGGGCCGCAAGGCCTTTTGAGGTACTTCTTTTCCTTGTACCCCCGCAGGGGGTATAAAGGTTATGCACATTTCTTCTGGATGTAGTAAACTTTATACTTGGGGTGTGACAGCCCTCCGGTCCCGAGTCGTGGGATTTTAGAGGAACTGGCTGCCAGCTCCTTAGGTTCTTTCTCTCTTTCGGGAGGCGGGTAAAGTATTTTGCACTCCGCAGGGGGTATAAAGGTTATGCACATTTCTTCTGGATGTAGTAAACTTTATACTTGGGGTGTGACAGCCTCCGGTCCCGAGTCGTGGGATTCTAGAGGAACTGGCTGCCAGCTCCTTTAGGTTCTCTCTCTCTTTCGGAGGGCGGGTAAAGTTATTTTGCACAATCCCGTCCCGTGGGTTACTAGGACCCCATCCCCCCTACTCTGTCCTTTTAGATTACGTTAAGGTTGTTCTCCTCTCACTGCAAAAAAAAAAAAAAACTTTTCTTTTAGTATTAAGTCTTTTCTCTTCTTTTACTATTAGGACCCTACTGCTACCTCATGCGTGTGAAGAGAGGCTTTGGAACCTCTATAAATAACACCATTTTAACGCTCGTAGATTGTGAGAGACTGGGATGGAGGGGTCCCAGGCGTAGGGCGCGATGAATGGAGTGTGGCTAGTGCCCCGTTAAGCCCATTCCTAACGCGTAATGGCCTGACCAGCCCCCTGCGACCGTTCTTTGGTGACCAATTGATGTGCTTGGCTGTACTGCTCTGAGGTGAGAGAGCTTTACTGCCCAGCTGGCTGCCAGGCCAGCGTAAAGTCTCGGGCGTAGCATCTGGGTCTGGTGGGATATCCTTGAACACTGGATTCTAAGAGTCTGGCCGCTTGTGAGTGACTAGTAAGACTTAGTAAGGGGCTGCATCTCGCTGTCGCTCCTGGCGGAAAATCCGTGACTCTTGCGTCGCGAGTGTTTTCAGTTGGTATCTGCGACACGTTTGGGACGGTCCGGCCCTGGGGAGACCTTTGGTCGGTGCGGCAGCAGGAGAGGTGTAGTCTTCTGGAAGGAATGAACGTCACTTGCAAAAAGGCGGATGCGTCTACGCGCGGGATGAATTCACCCCCCCCCTTTTTATATACTGGTCATAACGTTTTTGGATAGTTTTCATTGCTAGAACGCTTTATCTTATTCAGAGTATTCAGAAAAAACAAAACAAAAGGAGAAAATATGGCAGGGCCAGCTAAATTGAAAGCAGAATGTTTAAATGTAAGTTAATCATTGGTGCGTAGACGTCCCAGAGGGTAGTATCAGCGATATCACATCCCTTAGTGTATGTTTGTTTTGTAAACTTAGAGACAACCATGAAAGGAAGTTAAAGAGCTAAAGGAATTAGTAAAAAGCTTGAAGCTAGGGTCGTAGCACTGGAAATCCAACCCAGTGGACAAGATCAAATTAAGAACACACCAGCAGATTCAAACTGTAAGATTAAGTATCTAGAACAAAGGGAGGGCTCAAAGAAGTGGCTGATAGAGAAGGGTGGGAAGGATCGATAGAGAAGGGTGCAGGGGCCAATGAAGAAAAAGGGTGGGAAGGGGCCTGCTGATGGCCAAAGAAACCGAAGGATGTAGCTACCTGTCGGGGTGGGTCGGGTGGTGTAACTGCGTGTATGGGTGGCGACGGGTTTCGAAAGGTCTCGGGCAAGAAGGCTGCGAAGCGAAGCCTGAGACCCAGTTGCCCCTGTCAAGACCTCTAACCGCTTTAGTCTCCTGTGCTCGAAGGAGGAAGACACCGTTTTGATTGGGGACTCGCAGATCAGGGGCCAGGAGAAGTACTTTGCTTCTGCAAACCGGGATGGGAGGAAAGGTAAGGTGCTTACCTGGGCGGGGAACGGCGCACTTAAGGAAGGAGTAGAGAAGGTGCGCGTGGCTAGTCGGAGGACTGCGATCGTTGTCCACGCTGGTGGCAATGACCTGTTCCTGAAAGGCGGTGGGGTAGGTCTTACAGAAGGGATCATCACCGAGATCATGTCTCTTGCGGATGATCTAAAACTGAAGACAGACAGGGGAATGTTAATGGGTATTTTACCGCGAATGAATGGCAGTGACCACGCGCTCAGTAAGGTCATTGGCATCAACGAGAGGGTACAAGACTTGTGCGTTCCGCTGGGCGTGAAGTTTATTGACCCCTTCGATGCATTTTCGGGTAGGTGGGACCTTTACCAGAGGGATGGTGTCCACCTCAATAACAAGGGTAAAGTGTGCTAGGCGCGCTGCTCGACCGGCACCTATACAGAATGGTGAGGTCGAGTCCGGGGAGAGATGATGGGCCCCCCGGCGAGAGATGAGGATGAGCCGGTGGCGGACGTACCTTCAACTGAAGAGTGCGTCGAAGTACAGGTGGGTGACCTCCTCCTACGTTGGAGGGGGCTCAGTCTCCTGCGGAAGTTGCCCCCTCGTTACTGAGGGGCTCTTCAACTCCCGACAGCCCTGGCTGTTCGGGAAACGGGTCGTGCTAGGGGGCGGTCAGAATAGGGAAGGCTCCCTCCGTGCAATGCTTTTTAATGCTAGGTCATTAGGAACAAGTTTGCGAGCTACGGGCGCTCTTAGCATCAGAATACCAGGATATCGTTGCTATCACCGAGTCCTGGATTCATACTGATCGTAGGGACTACGTTGGGGAGTTCGAAATTCCCGGGTATAGAATGTTTCGCAAAGACCGCACCCGTGGGGAGGGGGGTGGGGTACTAATATACGTCAGAGACACGTTGAGTCCGGTTGACTGCCAGTTCCGGTCGGAACGGGAGCTGCTTGGCGTCGATCTGAACGTGGGAGGGACGACTATAGGTTAATCTTGTGTACAGACCTCCGCATCTCCTCCTCGAGGAGGATACAGCCCTGTACACCGAACTCAGTAGCCTGCTAGGGATAGGGTGTGTGTAGTTTTAGGAGACTTCAACTGTCGCGGCATAAAGTGGGAAAACAGGACTGCCGATGCTGAAGGGAGGAGGCTAGTTGACTTTGCTGATGAGAACTTCCTCACTCAGTGGGTCAACGAGCACACGAGGCGAAAGCGTTCTAGACTTAGTTCACGACCGAAGACAACCTCGTCACTGGCCTCACCGTTGACGAATCGTTGGGCGGGAGTGATCACAGTCTTATTAGGTTCCGTGTGTGCGTCCCTCGGGTGAAGCGTAGTAACTCGAGAGGCAGTAAGCTCGATCTCCGGCGGGCGAACTTTGTTAGCCTCAGGGATAGCGTAGGAGATATGGGGTTAGAGGTTGGCGGCGATGTTGAGGGAGTGTGGAGTGCATTCCGGGACGAGTTTATGGTGCTGCAGTCTGCTGCCATACCCTCAAAACCGGTCACCCCTGCTTCAACGCAGCTAAGTGGTTCAATCGTGACATTGCTTCGGCTATCCGAAATAGGAAAGTAGCGTATAGGAGGGCGAAGGCCAATCGTTCCCATGAGAACACTTTAGCGTATGTCCGACTGTGTAGGAAGTGAAGGCGAAGGTTAGGCTAGCGAAACGTAACGAAGAACTACGGGTGGCAAGCCTCTGCAAGGGGAACCCTAAGGAGTTCTTCAGTTATGTTAATAGTAGAAAGCCCATTAGAAGCATGATAGGTCCGTTAAAGGACGGAAGCGGCGTTCTGCGGACCTCGGACGCGGACATTGCCAATGTGCTTAATGAGTACTTTGCGGGAGTGTTCACCAGGGAGGCACCCGCATCATCCCCGAGCCAGGTGTGAGGCACGAAGGTGCTGGCCTGGATAATGTTCATGTACCGCGACAGTCGTTGCCGATAGAATAGACAAACTGAGCGCGTTTAAGGCTCCTGGGCCAGACCAGTTTCTCCCCAGAGTGTTGCGGGAGGTGCGCGACCAGGTGGCTCCCCACCTGGCTACAGTCTTCAACAAATCGTTGGAGACGGGCCAGGTGCCTGGTGACTGGAGGGAAGCCAACGTGACCCCTATCTTTAAGAAAGGGGATCACGAAAGTCCAGGGAACTATCGTCCCATTAGTCTCACTTCAGTTGTAGGTAAATTATTAGGGGATAATAGCGGATAGGATCGTTGACCATTTGGATTCCACAAGCTGCTTGGGGACTCCCAACATGGGTTTAGACGGCATAGGTCGTGTCTCACCAACTTGCTCGAGTTTTTTCCACGTCATGTTGGGTGAGTACGATAAGAGTAGGGCGATTGATATACTTTATCTCGACTTTCAGAAAGCCTTTGATAAGGTACCTCACCGCCGGCTAATGGCGAAAGTGCGCGCGCTGGGTATCGGTGGGGAAATAGGTAGGTGGCTTGAAAACTGGCTGAAGAATAGGCGGCAGAGGGTGGTAATTAAAGGTGCTAGTTCGGGTTGGGCCTCGGTCACTAGTGGGGTTCCTCAGGGTTCCGTTTTGGGGCCGCTGTTGTTTATCATTTACATAAATGATATCGACGGTGGCATCGTCAGTCGGATCGCCAAATTCGCTGATGACACCAAGCTTGGGGCCAATGTTGGGACGCCCGAAGCGATCGAGGAACTGCGTGCGGACCTAGGTAGGATAGGAGAGTGGTCCGAAAAATGGCAAATGCCGTTTAACTTGGGTAAATGCAAAGTGATGCACATTGGCTACGCCAATCCAAGTCGGACTACTCGATGTTGGGTAGTAATATCGAGGTGACTGATTTAGAAAAGGACTTGGGTGTGCTAATTAGCAGCGACCTTAAGTTTACGAAACATTGCGTAGAGGTGGAAAAGAAAGCCCAGAAACTATTGGGTTATATCAGGAGGCAATTTCAGTTTCGGAACAAGGAGATTGTGCTCTCACTGTACAATTCCCTTGTTCGGCCGCACCTGGAGTATGCTGTGCAGTTCTGGTCGCCCACCCTCAGGAAAGATATTGAGAGGCTGGAGCGAGTGCAGGCGAGGGCCCAAAGTTAATCCCTTCCGTTAGGCATATGGGCTACAATCGACGGTTACGCGCCCTGAACTTGTTTTCGCTTGAAACTCGGAGGCTGCGCGGTCAACTGATCGAAGTTTTCAAGCTCTTACGCGGGTTCAACGATGTCGATTTTAGAAGTATGTTTAGTTTAAATGATAACCCAACTCGCAACAATGGTTGGAAGTTGGATTTGAAACGGTTTAGGACTAGTGTGTGGGAATTACTTTACGTATAAGATCTGTGACACATGGAACAGGTTACCTTCGGAAGTTGTGAACAGTTCCTCTGTGGATCAGTTCAAGAAAAGGGTAGACGAAATCTTGCACACTATTTGAGTGTGTAAGACATTTAGGACCTCAGTCTGCGGAAATTTCTTTTCCTATAAAATAGTTAATATCTGGAACCAACTTCCCTCAGAGGTTGTTTCCAGTGAAAGTGTAAATCTGTTTACAAATAGGCTAGACAAGTACTGAACACACTCATAGTTTAAGATAAAACTCAGAAAACTCTGCAGGAGTTCGCTTGCTCGGTGTCTCTGTGAGCAAGCTAAATATAGAACTATTTATATATTCTCCACTTTCCTGTAAAATTTCCTTGGCTACTTTTCCAGGTCAAGGTATTTTCTTCAACCTTTTTCCGTACCTGCCTCTGGCAGGGAGGGAGCGGAGGGTGGGGAGAGAGCCTTCTACTTTTCTATCCAGTTTTCTACTACTGCTAGGATAGTTGAAAGAAAAATAAACTTTTACAAAATTTTCCCTGGCACCCGTTGCCATTGGTACCTCCTCGGTATGGGCCGCAAGGCCTTTTGAGGTACTTCTTTTCTTGTACTCCTTGTAACTCTCTCTCTCTCTCTTCTCTCTCTCTTCTCTCTCTCTCTTTCGGAACAAGGAGATGTGCTCTCACTGTACAATTCCCTTGTTCGGCCGCACCTGAGTATGCTGTGCAGTCTGGTCGCCCACCCTCAGGAAAGATATTGAGAGGCTGGAGTGAGTGCAGGCGAGGGCACAAAGTTAATCCCTTCCGTTAGGCATATGGGCTACAATCGATGGTTACGCGCCCTGAACTTGTTTTCGCTTGAAACTCGGAGAGCTGCGCGGTCAACTGATCGAGGTTTCAAGCTCTTACGCGGGTTCAACGATGTCGATTTTAGAAGTATGTTTAGTTTAAATGATAACCCAACTCGCAACATGGTTGGAAGTTGGATTGAAACGGTTTAGGACTAGTGTGTGTGGGAATTACTTTACGTATAAGATTTGTGACACATGGAACAGGTTACCTTCGGAAGTTGTGAACAGTTCCTCTGTGGATCAGTTCAAGAAAAGGTTAGACCAAATTTTGCACACTCTTTGAGTGTGTAGAAAATTTTCCGTGGCACCCGTTGCCATTGGTACCTCCTCTGTATGGGCCGCAAGGCCTTTTGAGGCACTTCTTTTCCTTGTAACTCCTTGTAACTCTGTCTGTCTCTCTCTCTCTCTGTCTGTCTGTCTGTCTGTCAACTGGAATACTGTGCGCAGTTTTGGTCTCCATCCCTCAGGAAGGACATAGAAGGTTAGAAAGAGTACAAGCAAGGGCTACAAAATTGATCCCTTCAATGAGACTGCAAAGCTACCAACCGAGATTGGAGCGCCTAAATCTGTTTAGCTTAGAGACGAGGAGGTTGCGAGGTCAGCTTATTCAAGTCTTCAAGATGCTCAGAGGAATAGACAGGGTAGATTACAGACATTTATTCTCACTTAATGCCAATCCGACAAGAAATAATGGGTTTAAACTGGAACTAAGACATTTAGGACCTCTGTCTGCGGAAATTTCTTTTCCTATAAAATAGTTAATATCTGGAACCACTTCCCTCAGATGTTGTTTCCAGTCAAAGTGTAAATGTGTTTAAAATAGGCTGGACAAAGTACTGAATACTCATAGTTTAAGATTAAAACATAAGAAACTCTGCAGGAGTTCGCTTGCACGGTGTCTCTGTGAACAAGCTAAATATAGAGCTATTTATATATTCTCCACTTTCCTGTAAAATTTCCTTGGCTACTTTTCCAGGGTCAAGGTATTTTCTTCAACCTTTTTCCGTACCTGCCTCTGGCAGGGAGGGAGCGGAGGGTGGGGAGAGAGCCTTCTACTTTTCTATCCAGTTTTCTACTACTGCTAGGATAGTTGAAAGAAAAATAAACTTTTAATAACAGGAACCTCCCAGAGTGGACCGAAAGGTCTTTGAGGCTTCCTCTTGTCCTTGTAACTCCTTGTAACTCTCTCTCTCTCTCTCTCTCTCTCTCTCTCTCTCTCTCTCTCTCTGATCACACCGCATGGCAATGTATCCATATAACGTTAATAATACCCGAAACTCGAGAAAAATACTCTCTGCCTTCCGCTCTACTCCAAATCCTTTTCTCTTAGTGACCTCTTAATACAAACTAATCTATCATATTTTGCGACTTTTTAACTCTGGTAGGATTCAATTCCATTCCTATAATGTAAGAGATACTTAAATTCATGTGTGTATTATGCCATATGATGTGCGTAATAAATAATAATTCTTAAATAGTTTGAGCGTTCAAGGTCATCTGTAATAATCTATAGACTACCCTCAAGCCCACTCTCAACACTTAGATTCCCCTAAGACACAGCCGGCTTCAAGTAACATGAATGCGTAGAGATCTAAGGTTTAGATTCCATATTATATAATTTATGTGCTAGGTTTTAAGAACGCTGGCATTGAAGGATGGAAGGAAGGGACAGTTAAAGCGATAATAGGTTTAATGAAGGAAGTGGAATGAGGATGGAGGTAAGCGTTGCTATGTCGAAGGAAACGAGGTTGGGTGGGGAGTTACGAAGGGAGGAGGAAATGCTAAACACAAACTCAAATATTTATTTTAATGCCGTAGACCTAGAAAGACAAAGAGCAAAATACCTTAAACTAAATGAATTGACAGAAACAGAAGAGTCTGGTCTTAGACGCACTGATAGGTTTAGCATATGTGGCTAGAGGCCGCCACTCAGAATTACCACTACTACCTAGTCATAATAAGGTTATTTACTATGACACAGTAGTCATGAGTATTGGAAATAAATATGATTACACTGTTGATGGCTGACTATATTCAGTTGGGATATAAACTATTGCTGACAATCTTTGGATCCTTGGCTTTTAAGACGAATTTATTTTTTATGCATATGTTCAACAAAATAGGAATTTGGCTGATTTATATTACCATTCGAAGGGTTGGTACCCTTCACAACCGAAATCAATTTCAGAAGGGGGTGCATGGTATCATCCTCCTTTATCGTCCCAGCACGCTTCACATAAGCCATTTACACAAAGATGAAAAGGCCGTCTGTGCACCACGAGACGACCCAGGCAATGCGGGGAGCAATGGTGACATTGCATGAATATGGTGTGCCAATAAGAGAAATATCAAGACGACTAGACGTTCATCAAAGCACTGTGGAACGGTGGATTCATCGGTATGAAGCAGAAAACTCATCGCTACTTTGCCGAGGTCTGGTCCTCCGCGTTCAACATCTCAAGAGGAAGATGCTGCGATTGTTAATCATGCCAGATAGCATCCGTTTGTTCCAGCGACCCATATTTACAGACACCTGAACCTTCGTTGTAGCGCAAATACAGTGAACAACAGACTTCACGAGGCAGGGTATTTTTCTCGCCGTCCAGCTATAAAACCTGCATTGACGATTGAGCATAAAGAGGCGCGGATGGGATTTGCCTTGCAATACTTGCCGCAGGAGGAAGAATTCTGGAGAAAAGTTGTGTACTGTGACGAAAAAACATTTTCAACAGATAGTCATGGTTCCCTGCATTGTTGGTGGCAGCGCGGAAAACGCTATGAAGAAGGAAATGTTTTCCCGAGCAAACGTAGTGGTCACATCAATCTCGGTGTGTGTGTGGCTGGATGTCTGGCTGGATGTCTGGCTATGGTGTCGGAGAATTGACTCAAGTAGATGGACGCTTTACTGGACAGCAATATTGCCAGATACTGGAAGAGGTGCTGCTACCCAGTGTTCGTGCGTATCTGGTTCCAGCACCGGAACCATTTTACTTAATGGAAGATGACAGTCCCATTCATAGGAGTAACGTTGTGAGAGCGTGGTACGAAGATCACCGAGAGATTATTAATCTAATTCTGCCACCACGTTCTCCTGATATGAATCCGATTGAAAACCTTTGGGCAATAATGATTAACGAATGGGAGCAACGCAATGAAAGAACATTTGAAGCACATTTAGCTCACACGAGGAATAGTTGGGAGAGCTTACGCCGAACACCAAACATTCCCTACAATCTGGCCTCTTCTATGCCGCAACGATTGCAAGAAATTATTGAAGCTGGAGGAAGCTATACGAAATACTGATGTTAAATCCATGACGTAAATGTGTATCGAATATATATTTATGTTAATATAGAATTTTATTATATTTTTATGTTTGACATCTATAAAAGTATATATTGTGACCATGAAAGAACTTTACTTATCCTTAGTTAGAATCTTTTCTTGCAATGTCTACGCTCGTGGAGATGATAATATATGCATTGTTGAAACAAACTATGAGAAGGTAATAGTTTCAGGAAAAATATAAAAACTGGCAACATCGAGGTCATCACATGTTTATGGGAATTGTCAAATGATATGCTACCAATAAACTCTTATATACTACTAAATACAGTATACTATATTACGTAATAATTACGATGAACAAATCAAATGCAAATTTCTCTGATTCACTGCCCACCAGTCTTGCTTTAGAAGTTTAGACTAATGACTTTCATAAGATCGAATAGGTTTAACATAGTTCGTTTAATAGGTTACCACTTAAAACAATGGATAAACTATCTATTAGTGAGACGACCGTAACTTCCTCGAAATGCGAGCGCGTGAGAGGTTCACTGAGGAATTTGGTCATTTGATTCTTCACGTAGGATATATATCACAAACAACAATATTGACAACAATTCCCAACAATTACTTAATATCCCATTACTGGAACCAGCAGCTTTATTTGGGTTCATTGTGTTAATTACTAACCATCCTTCTTTATCTGAAACTTATCAAGTATGCCAGAGTTTAGAGAATTTAAAGGATCGAAATGAATATTTTTATAAATTGAATATTTTTATAAAGTGTATTGGTGGTATCGGTAGTATCGGCTACAATTTCACCAATACTGGCACATCGGCAAAACAGGCCGATACTGATACATCGGTACAGCCTTACTTCAAACCTGGTCTCCACATCGCGGGCATGATGTGGAGACCAGGTGTGCAATGTAGGACAACGAAGCAATATCTCTAGTTTAAGAGGATAACTGAAAAATTGAAGGAACTAGGCATGTTTAGTTTTGAGAGACATTGTTTGTTTTAAGGATGATATGATACAGTTGTTCAAAATGTTTTCAGGTTTGGACAATTTGTTATTAATTTTTTCTTATTCGAGGGCACAATAAGAAAATTAGAAAACAGACTTGTAGATTGAATCTACATGCAAAAGTCAATCACAAATTATAGCTTTAGACCATTTATCTGACTTGAATAACCTCGATAGGCACCAAGTGGCTTCAAGTTATCCAAATATAATTAGCATAGTGAAACCAAAAAGTCTACTAATTCTCATAACATTCAGGCAAGAATCTGCGGATATGGGAGAGTAGCTCAGCTAAAGCACTAGCCATTTTGTTTGCTAGGTCTATTAATTATACAGAAGTATATGATCAATGGAAAAAATAAAATGTAGTAACCATTTACAAATAGGGTATGAAAATGAAGTAAGAAGCTATTGGGCTGTTTGTCTAATATCATTGGTATGGAAGATATCTAGAAACATTAAAAACTTCCTCATCTTCTTAGTTAAGTGAATGTTTTAAACTTATCTGTAAATGAAAGGAATTGGTGAAGTCCTAAAACATTATTAAAGCAAGGGTAAGCTGGCATAATAGAAGATAAAATTGTGACTTTAGATGTTTAACCATTCTCATCATCTATCACTAGATAGTACACTATTAGTAACAATAGACATTAGTAAAGCATTTGATGCTATCCCACGCTTCCCTCTCATAAACAAAATACTCAACATAAACATGCACAATAACACCAAAAGGTGGCTGAGCAACTATCTTTCAGGAAGATACTCACATGTCACATTTAATGGTGTCATCCAAAAATAAGCTTTTTCCAAACGGGGCCCCTCAAGGCTCTGTTCTCTCACGAACACTTCAACTTATGCATGCATGACATTCCAACACCCATAGATAACAAGCTTACCTTATCATCATATGCAGATGACATCACTCTAACATCCACCCACAACAACATCGACCCGCTATAAATAACCTACATACATATATAACAGTATACAAGACTGGCTCACACACAATAGACTCAAAGTAGCGCCCACAAAATCAACCATCACCTTGGTAACAAGCAACACAAAAGAACACCAAATAACTCCACAGATTACACTAAACAACATCAACATTCACACACTCACAGGACTAAAATACTTGGGGTCACATACAACACATCATTATCTTTTGCAAACCACATTCAGGACATTAAAAACAAATGTACGTCAAGACTTAACACGCTTAGGGTACTAACAGGCACAAACTTTGGACACCAGCAGGAAACAACAACAATCATATACAAACAATATATTTGCTCAGTTATGGACTATGCTAGCCCATGCTAGGCACCCATTATCTCAAACACATACATAAACACCTTACAGACAATACAAAACAACGCACTTCGTATCATTACAGGATGTACTCAAACAACACCAATAGAACACCTACACACAGAAACAAAAATACTGAAAGTTAGGGAACATTTAGACATGAGGGGAACACAATTCATGGCAGCAGCGGTAACTAACCCACAACACCCTTGCCACTACATATACAATCATGCACCAACACCTCGCACCATTAAGGTAACACCAGAGAGATATTATAACCAAATACTCCATTCCATACCACGCCCCACAGACATCACACAGTACAGAAAACACATATACACACACCTAACCCAGAAAGCACTGACACGATTCGGTCCGAATGCGGTCCTAGGTGCGAAGCCTCCACCCATTGACAAGTCAGAGACCAGCCTGAGCAGATCGGATCGAGTTAACTTAGCACGATTCCGATGTGGACATCACTCCCAACTTACAGACATATAAACACAGACTAAACAACTCCACAGACGACACCTGCCACCTGTGCCAGGACATACCACAAACAATTGAACACATTATGACAGACTGTACCGCTCTAGCACAACATAGAACACAACACAACATCACTAGGGCGCTGAACCTCTGGTCCACTCTGGAGAGGGCGATCGGTTACCTACGTGCTGCCGGCTTGCTCGATCAGGGTGGGCTGATCGGCTAACCAGCAACAACAACATCTATCACTAGAATGATTAAAACACACATAAATCTTGATTCGCGTTAAAGTTTAATAAAGGATTCTTATACACAAAAGTATTTTGGTATTTTGTTAAGTCTGAAGACTTGAATAGTTAATTTTTAAGGAATGTCAAATTTTTACGTGGACTCAGAATTTTAATGCCTTAATCATTTACTTTCTTACTTCTCACTTGTCCATATCAAATCTCTCTGTTATAGTATTTGCACTTAAAGATTACATATTTATACATCCTGGATAGGACTAGTTATATTCCTGCAGATTTTATGAGAAATAAATATAGGGACATTCTGTCCAGCAATAATTACAGGTCTATTGCTGTCACCTCCTGCTTCTCGAAAGCAATAGAGAGAGACGTTTTACTCTGGCAATTATGTGAATGAGTATGGACATCTAATCAGTTTGGTTTTAAAAGGTTCCCCTCAACTGATCTCTGTATCTATATATTGAAGGAAAGTATATTTAAATACAGTAGCAATAATTCAGTTAATTATAATTGTTTCCTGGCTGTAAACATAGCATATGATAAAGTAAACCACAATATTTTATTTAAAAACTTAAGGCCAGGAAAGCTCCTTTCTACTTATTAAACATTGAAATTTTGGAATAGCTCTCAATCTTTTTCAGTTTGATGGGGGACTGTGTTTATCTAAGTGTTTTGATTCTTCCTGCGGATTAAGGCAAGGCTCCTTTGTCTCTTCTCTGCTGTTTAATGTGTATATTAATGGCTTAATTCCTTCAATTAGGCAGTCAATAGATGAATATTGTATATGTAATATGAGGATAAAAAACTTAGTCTTTGCTAATGATATAAAATGTGGTTGAACTAAAGTTGGTAGCTTTTGGGTAAGTATTTTAACAAAGCGACCTTGGGTTTCGAGAGAGAAAAATCGTGATCTTGAACCATAGAACTCTTCCATTGCTGCAGTTTACTTCATTGGCAGGACTTGGATATCGATGTGCTGGCTCTTAGAAAGTCTTGGCTTCTTATTCTTAGGGTATTATAACAGGAGAAAAAAAATGATACTTAAAAAAGTTTTGTTTTCCTGTATGCACAACCGTGCCTGTGAACGGCCAGGGTGAGAAATCGGGCTTGTGACGTGACGCGTGGGCGTGGCGTTTCGGGGTTCCAGGTGTTGCTATGGGGAACCCTGCGAGGATGTGAAAGCTCTTTTATCAAGATTAAAATAACTGAAAATGAAAATGAAAAGATTTATTGGCAGACTATAGTCCATATGACAGATATTATTAATACAATGATAGTTCATATACTAAGGATAGAAATATATACAATTGGTTAGAAATAATACTGTAATGTCGAAGTTAAGTGGAACTACAGACAGACGTTTTCGTACCAAGAAGTCCATATCTTAGAGGATAAATGGCAGGACTCATGGATAGCTTGGATGATCGGGTCGGTTGATTTTTTTAATTCTTTGCATTAGACTGTATTGAGCACGTCTTGTTACCTCCGGGAAGCTCGGGACATTGCGGGTAGCAAACATTTGCGAAGCTGAGCATCTCGGGGGTAATTTATGTGAGAGTCTAAAAGACCTGATGTACAGCAAATTTAGAGTTCTGCCAGAACCTTTTTTATAATTCACCCACAGTTGCTGTCCGTATATATTACTGCAGAAAATACGAAAGAGAGTGTCTTTAGCTTCACTTGTACGGAATCGAAAGTTCCTTATGGTCATATTCGCTTTAGCACACAGGCTTCGAGATTGTTTTCTTATATCCGAGTCATCACTCAAGGAGCTGGTAATAATTTGACTCAAATACTTAAACACTTGTACTTCCTCAATTACTTCACCATTCATTTTATACCTTATATCAGCTGGCTGATTACAGCTTTTAGGATGAAATTGCATAACCTTAGTTTTTGTAACATTAAAAAGAATATCATGTTTCTGCGAATACACTTCGCAGACTTTTAGTAGCCGATCCAGACCTTTAACAGAGGGACCATCGGCATAAACTAAGTTATTTATCCTTGTGTTATCTATACAACATCCCACTGTTGCCTCATTAAGTGAAGCAATTAATCCGTCGATATACATAGTAAACATCATAGGGGAGAGCAAGGAGCCTTGTCTCACCCCGCAAGAGGAGCCAAAACACTCGGATAGTACATTGCCCCACCTACCTAACAGTGAAAGATTGGTGGGAATACCAAAATTTCAAAAAATTTAATATGTACATTAGGGTTATGACATTTTTATAACCTCATGTTCCTGTATCATATATCGATGAACGTTTGCCCCCTGACAATGAAAATAACAGTTTTTTCGATATATTTTGAAAAAACTTCACCCCAAAATAAAAAAAAAAATTAATAAAATAAAATATTGGTTGCTCCTTGGTATAGCTATTGCAGATGGGTCTCTGTTCCAGTGATTTTCCAGAGTATTTAGTGCTTTTCAATATTGTTGCAAGATATTGGACAATTTATGATAATCATCAGGTAACCAATCTAGAATGGTGCAATGCAGCTGTCTCGAATATACTAATATACTATATTTGCTTTCGGGGTGACACTTTATTTTAATTCTGAAGAATTATGCCCTTTTTTATTGTTTTCAAGCAACTGTTCATCGATTGATGATACAGGAAACAATATTTATGACAAAAAATTAAAAAGTCATAACCCTAATGTACATAGGAGCCTTCCTGTCTTCTAGTTTTGCAAATAAAATATTGTAGTTCACCCTATCATATGCCTTACTTATATCTAGGAAACAGCTATAAATAGTTGAATTACTGTCAATGTATTTAGATATTGTTTCTTTAAGTACATAGATACACAGGTCAGTTGAGTGGGACCTTTTAAAGCCAAACTGATTAGGACATGTCTATAGGAAATCATTTAATCGGAGTAACAAGAGTTTTTCTAGTAGTTTCGAGAAGCAGGGAGCGACAGCAATAGGCCTGCAATTATTGCTGGACAGAATGTCTCCATACTTATTTTTAGCCAGGGGCAAGATATATACCCTCATGAACTCTGCAGGGATATAGCTATGAGCCAGCATGGCTGATAGGAGCAATGATATATGCAGACATACTACGTCATTTGCATAATGGTAAATTGGTAAAAGTTTTATTTAACACATAATATTGTTTGTACGAGCGAAGAATGTATCAACGTTCCACCTCGATCACTGAGTTTACATTACATTTAATTTGGAAAACATGAAGCCATTGGGGCCTATCGAAGTTATTCGAGTCATGGGCTATATTTCACAATAAAATTGTGTAAAACGTCAATCTCAAACCAGCTAATTAACATACAGCTATCATCAGGGCTACCAAAGTAGCATACATGACTTAAGCTAAGAATATACACTATTTACAAGCTACACCCTACAGTATCTCTTCCATTCATGAAAATGTCCAAATTTTTCTTAAAATTAACTAACGAGCTACTTTTTACCAAATCATATGGCAAGTCATTCCAAAAATCTATTACTCTATGAATGAAAGTTTTTTCATAGATCAAGTCTACAAGTCTGTTTCCTAATTTTCTTATTATACTCTCGAGTTATTCCATCAGCTTCTAATGAGAAAAAGTTACATCTAACGTGCCCAAACCTGAAGACATTTTGAACATCTGTATCATATCTCCCCTCATACAACGTCTCTCAAAACTAAACATACCTAGTTCTTTTAATCTTTCCCTGTATTCCAATCTTCTTAAGTTAGGGATAAGCTTGGTTGTCCTATGTTGCACATCTTCAAGCTTATCAAGATTATGTCTAAGGTGAGGGGACCCAGTTTGAATGCAGTATTCTAAGTGAGGCTTAACATAAGAATTATATAATTTACAGACTTCTTTTCTCTTCTAACTAACATTTTTCTTAATAATACCTAGCATTTTATTTTCCTTATTTCTAGCCTCTAAGCACTACTTAGAAAATTTTAGATCACTACTAAACTGCCAAGATCTTTTTCCTGTCTGACATTCTCTCACCAGTTTCCCTTCATCTCATAACTAAAGTTTTATCCATTTACCAAAATGCATAACTTTGCTTTTTTGAACATTGAATTCCATCTGCCATTTACTACCCAGGCAACTAATTTATCAAGCTCTTTTTGTAGTTTATAAGAATTTTTTATATTTGTAACTGGGGCAACTACTTTTGTATCATCTGGAAATTTAGAAACTTTACTCCCTTCTCTAAATCATTTAGATATAAAATAAGGAGTAATGGACCTAACACTGATCCTTTTGGTACCCCACTTTTCACATTCTGCCACCCAGATTCATGACCATTTAGAATTGCTCTCTGTTCTCTCTCTACTAACCATTTTTCTACTCAATTTCTACTCAATATCTCATGAGCTTTAAATTTATATAGAATTTAAGCGATTTTGTGTCTGGGGAGTATGTGTGTGGAGATGGTCTTCAGTGAAAAGTGTGTGTGTGTGTGTGTGTGTGTGTGCTTGAAGTAGCTGGCCTTGAGAGAATAGGGATGGGGGATAGAATAATAATATTATATTATTATAATCATTATTATTATTATTATAATAATAATAATAATATTCTTCTTTGACCGACTTCCAACTGAGAAAATAAAAAGAATAATAATAATAATAAATGTTCGGCCGGAGAGAGAGAGAGAGAGAGAGAGAGAAATTTATTACATTATATTTGAATGATTCATTTTTATTATTGTCCCCTTATCAAGGTATGGATTATATTTAAACGAATGCCGACTAGGTTAAACGACGCCCACAAAATGCATTTATGTGGAGGGGTTGCGGGTAGAAACCACTAGTCCATAGTTTTTCTTAACAAGTGAGCGAAAACGATGTAGAAGGGTTCGATTATAGAATTGGTTAAGCTAGGTGCACTTTGAAATATTTTTTACTTCTATTAAAATGATGTCCTGCTGAAGTTCATGGTATGACGTCATATATATATATATATATATATCAGGAGAGGATGATGTGTGAAATAGGTTAGGCTAAGTTAATCTTAGGACTGCGTAGTTCTATGAGAGATAAGTTAGGTTAGATTGCTATAGTTTATATTATTGTACTATAAAGACTGAGGTCGAGGGTTCGACTACAATGGTATATTACTGTTATGCCAAAGGCAGAGTTGGATGGTGGCCGCCTTGGAGTACTGTGAAAAGATGATGCTTGCAATTTAGGTTAGGTTAAGTTAGGTTATTAGTCTGTATTGAAGGTTAAGTTAGGTTATTCTTGGGGCAGCGTGGAAAATGGGGTTATGGTAGGTTAGGTTACTCTTGGGTGGCGTTGAAAATGCTGTTTGGTTGGGTTGCTATGCTCTATAGTCTATAGGTTAGGTTAGTTTAGGTAACTATACTCTTTTCTCCCCATATTAGATTAGGCTACATTAGGTTAGGTTAGGTTACTATACTCTATTGTTTAGGTTAGGTTAGGTTACAAATTTTCAAATTTTTTATTTTGGGTGTGTCTGGCATCGCCATTCCGACTCCCTCCATCCTCCACTAACCCTAGGTTAGGGTAGGTTAAGATACTCTGTAGTTTAGGTTAGGTTAGGTTACAAGTTTTCTTGACATTTACGACAAAAATATTTTATAATTTTTGTCTGAGATTGGACAACATTTAGGACTTGCACAAAGCTTATGATGTTTAACTCTAGAAATCCAGCGTGGCCTATGACAAAAGAAGTGCATTTGTTCTTCTGGAAATGATGTTCCTTACTGTACCCAAGTTAATTTGTATTATTGTTTAGTAACAGTATAGTGTTTAATTCAACCTATCTATAAATGTAATTTCCATTATGTGCTTACGTAGACCCGACACTAGTCGGTTGGGGTTGGGTGTTGAAAACCTTGTATTTCAAAGAAAAATGTTTACAAACTTGATTTATATTTTTCATTATTGTTTTTATGTAAACTTTTACTAATTTCTATCAGATCTGAACTTACATATTTGAAAAAAGTGAAAATACTGTGTAATTTAAAAATGGCTCTTTGCTCATAAAATGGGCCCGTATAGTGTTATATTTGTAGGAGTGTTTTATAATTCTAAACTGGAAGAAAACCAAACTTTATAAACAAAAAAAGATTACTGATATTCTGAGGAGAAAGGGAACTACAAACGACTGTCGTCTGTAGAAAGGAATGAGGGGCATTCATTGGCAATCTAAGCAAATTTTAATTTCCTTAGGCTTATGTACCAGGCATCCTTCGGTGGTAAAGTCTTGTCTGACACTGTTAGAAATAGTACAGAAAATGATTTCTTTTATCTTTTTCAGGTTTTTCAGATTTCCTAGTGCTTAATATAATTAATGTGTTTAATGATAAAAGTGAATAATTGAATAACTGATTATAGTACGGCCACCAACCTGTGGTTGGTAGGCCATACCATAAATGCTTTCCCAGAGACAAAGTTGGCATCCAAGAAGAGAAGTCCTTGGCTTGCTCTTCTACCACCGAGAAAGTATGTCGCACAAAGAGTGTTACAGCCACAACCGATACCGTTCTCCTCACGTGGGAAAGGGACCGTATCCAAACCAAAGCCCGCCAACACTTGAGAAAACACGTAACGAAGCTCTATGCAAAGTAGCCGGGGCTGAAGTAAAGCCAGGAAGCTTTTGAAAATCGCCTGAATGATCTGTTTGACGTAGTTTAGCAGAATGCGATGACTCTCACCTTCATCCAGGAAGACAGAATTCTTAGCTTCTGAACGAGAGAAATGAAGACTGGGGACAATTATTCTGGTATCGGCAAGGAACTCTCCAAGAAGCAGGAGGAGCGGATGCGGAAGAGTCAAGTTGCCAACAATAATCGTGCAAAGATGAAGGTAAAGGCAGATGTTGTCCAGCTGCAATCCTTTTCTAGCAGCCCCAGCACAACAGGTTTGTCACATTCCGATGATGATGCTTGGGTCAACATTCAGAAATGTCAAGGCTACGTGGAACTGCGCCCGTTATCACCAGTGAAGTTGCGTCTGCTTTTGAACAAATGCAAGATCTCCGACAGGAAAGCGGCCCACATCTTCACATCAAAGTCAAATCACCTCCAGCACCCGACTGAGGAACTGATTATATCAACCCCACTGCAATCCGAGGGGCCCGGATGAAATACCAAAATGCCTATGCGGAGGAAACGAAGGCCGCTTCTTACTCTAGAGTCCCTCTGTTCATCCACTGGGATGGAAAAATGATGAAAGACCTGATAGGCTGCGAAAAGATCGATCGTCTCACTATCGCCGTATCAGAACAAAGCGTTGAGAAGATTCTGACAATGTTAAAGTTTCAGATGGTCATAGGAGAGGTAATGGCTGACGCTGTCCTGACCACGGTGTAAGAATGTGGGTTAAGGGAAGGCATTAAGGGCTTCGACTGACACAACGGCCGTCAACAAAGGCAGACTGAAGATGCTGATGGACCGTGAACTCCACTTGCCCTTAGGGCACCATATGTTAGAGTAGGGGTGGCCAAATCACGACCCGCAGGCCCGATACGACCCTGCACACCACTTAATCCGGCCCGAGATTTCAACGAAATTATTAACAAAACTGCCGCAAGCTGTCGTTTGCTAAAGCGTCGACATGCATTTATTACTTAATCCAAACCCTACAAACTAAAAAATTTCCTGATTATGACATTTCTCTCTTAAAATTTAACAAACCAAAAAAATTAAGGAAAAATTCAAAGATTTAAGCGTATCTTCCGTTGTGTTTATGCTAGGAAGATCATTTTTATTTCATATGATTTGTCTATTCATATTCTTTAACTTTACTCTGAGACACTTTTTTCCCATTCCTCACAGAAATTTTGAAAATTTGATATTTCATGAAAAATACTAACAAAAAATAGGAATTTTTATTGCTTTCGTTGATTGGTTGATGTAAAGCGTCATTCAGTGGTTCAGTTTTCTTTTAGAATCTCATAAAATAGCTGCATAGCTTTAAATATATTGGTTTATTGGAACAGCTCTCCGCTAATTTAAACAAGATACGAGCCATGCATATCTCGGCTTAAATTACCCAGAACTCATTACGTGGAGGTGGCTGCTCTTTGAGTTCCACCCTAATCCACCCACCACAATAATTTAGAAAGCTTCTTATTCAGTTTTTAGTCTCTCTTGGTTTCAAATGATTTCATTATTGCTTGAGATGCAATTTTGGTTTTAACATAGCCATCTCTCCTTTCATTTCCATAAACTACTCTTGCCGCTTGTGTTACAAGTTTGATACTCCTTTCTACTGTTTGTGTATGACAAGGGAATTGAAAGAGTTTTAATTTTTCTTCGCTAGTGTTCTCGGCCAGTGATGTCAACTCCTCTTTGGTTAAGTGTTTTGTCATTGGTGGCTCAAGCCTGATAGGACCATCTGGCCAAAATATAATATCAGTGTAGTCAAGTGCATGGAAATTTAGCTTCGATACACTGAACTCGCGAATGCTTTTCATTTTTACAGCTTGAGATCTTACTACTTCGATCTTTTGTATTGCCAATTTTCGAATGTTTGGCCGGTTATCAGTAATCATTGCAAGAAGAAGGTTCTCTTGATGCGCAAAGTAGGCGTTACGAATGATAACTTTATCAACAATATCTCTAAGCTCCTTTGTTAGGTATCTTGAATAAACTACCATCTGCCACAGGTGACGAGGTCCATCATTGCACCAAGGTTTTGTCTTGATCGTGAAACACATTGGAGCATAAACTTTGACGATGTATTCTACCAGCACTTTTAAGTTATCCATCGGATTTTCACATCCCATGTAGAAACGCAGGACGCGGTTAGCAGTAGTCAGCCATCTGGATTGGACCATTGGCCCAGGTTGGAGATTTGCTAAGTCATTGCTGCAACACCCAGAAGTAATAGCCTGAGAAGCTTTATAGAGGTACATTTGATCTGTACTTAGATCATCAGAATCAGTAATTGGAAGAGGAGTTCCTTCCACGGCTTCAAATTTAACTATTGGTTGGTCGACAGATTTTAATGCTTTTCCAATTCGTCCTGACATTTCTCGTGGACCATGGGAGGGCCCAGCGAGGTGTTCTAACAAATGCCTCAATGGTAACTCATTAAAATGAAAGAGACAAATAAACCAGTGAAAGGGTTTGTTTAAGTTCTGCTCCAAATTTTGTAATATACTTCCTTTTATTCCAGTATTGAATGCAGTGCCATCACAGCCAATGACAACAATATTTCTAGCACTGATATTTTTGCATCCCAAGAACTTCAAAATGCTTTTATAAATGCTTTTTGCTGTGCTCAATTCTGGAGATATGTGGCCTAAGTAAGTTGAGCCTGGTTCTTTCAAAAGGACTATGCTCTTCGTAATCCTAGAATGATACTTACTACCTTTCATTATCATAACTTTTGCTCGATCTTTTCTTCCTTCAAAGTAGAGACGCATAACATGATCACTTGAACTGATAGTTGAGGTATCTTCAGAGAGATCTTTTCAAATCTTGCTCCTTTCTCGTCTTATCTTGCTTCTGTCGATCATTGAAGGAGTATCTTCACTATCAATTAATTTTAAATCTTGAAAAACAGCAGATACAAGAGCTGCCCCAGCACGGTCAGATATTCCTCTTCGATAGCATTCTTTACTCACTGTTGGCAACCGCATTCTCATTTGTGAAGGTCCGGGATTAATTAATGGCATTGTTGTGAGTTTAAACGGCTTACTGCTTTCGTCCATTTCGCTGGAACTTGACGAAACAGTTGCAGCAGTATCAAATTCTTTCATTCCTTTCGAGATCCGTGTTGTATATTCCTCATACTTTTGTGTAGCTTTTTCTTTTTTTCCATCTTTTTGGTCACCAATTTATCTACGGATCCAATCATCATTTTTCGAAACATTCTTTGGTCATTAAGGAAGTCCCTTTTCAGAAGAGGAACTTTTCGGGCTTTCTCACAACGACATGTTAGGAAGTCTTCACATTTACAAGAAGCTATATCAAAGAGCTTCAGTGAGTCAAGTTTAAATTTGTGAAGCAATGCTTGATAGGATGCTTGGTCTTTCCACCCTTTGAATTGTTTCAAGACATTTTGATATTTTTCGTACAAACCTTGGATGCGCTGCGTTATGGTCTTATGATGGCTAGTTGGAATAGAAGCACGATCCCATACAGTCTTATTTTTGGGCAACGACTGTAGCAACATCAAACATTTTGGATTAGCTTCTCCTGACTTAATTCTTTCCTGTCTAACATAAAGGAAACACTGAAGTATATCTTCGGACGAAAGCAAATAAATTAGTGAGAGATCCTTTGGTGGTTCTAAGATTGGATTCAGCTGTCGAGTATTCCTTGTCTTCCTTTTTGCTGATTCATTCGCGGTCATGGAATAGTCCAGGCAATTTGTAGTTAGACCTGGGCAAAATTGCTTCAGAAGCTTTCTAAACTGTTTCCAGCTCAGGAACCATTGCCGAATAACATATCCAAAATCCGACAAAATTGGACCCCGGGAACACCCCCAAAAATGAAATTCAAAATGGCGGACTGGATGTTTCCTACGGAAAAAAAATATATATAATTTACGCTTTTATTTATAGAGATACATTTGATGCTTTTTCTTTCAGTTGTAATGTTTTAAATAATTCAACAATATACAACACAACCAGTTATTACGCAAATATAATGTTATATAGCTTTTTACAGATTTTTATAATCAATAATACAACAATTATTTTTTTCCCAGTTTCAAGTTATGTTCATTACAGAAGAAGTGATACCTGGTCACAAACATACAGAAATTAATCCTCTTCATCACTATCATCAGATAGATTACCGGTACTTGGGTTGTTATCGCAACCACTGATTTGGCACTCGCCACAAGCGGCTGAACAGGGCATTCCATTACGCTTGCATCCACATCTTGAAGTAGCACATTTCATCTTGCAGGAGCAGCGGATCATGTTCAGTAGATAATTTGGAGCTGGTGGCTTGTCGCAGGCTGTAGGGTAGTAGGAATTATTCTTTACATACCAACCCCACTGTTCTGCATCGATCTTCTCTTCTGTAGACTTCCAGATTAGTATTTGAAAGTATGTGCGAAAGCTGTGGTACTTTGTGGACGCATCGGTAGGTGGCAAACGTTCGGGTGTAACAAAAGATTTAGCTGTAGCTACCTTTTCAACTAACATTCGATGACGTAGTGCGTTAGTGGATTCAAGTGTTTTGCAGCCATACAACAGAAGCATTGCCTTTCTTCCAGCGGCTTCAATGTCAGAGTGTTGGCAACAATCAGAACAGAATGTATTTGCAACTGAACGGAGTTCAGCCACCTTCATCAGTGTGTCGAATGCTTTGGCTTTACCGATCGAAAAAATTCTGGATGTGCTATCACAGCCCGTGAAAGCATGCACAAACAGGAGATACTTGCAGATGTCATTGCCTAACAATGATTGAATGCTGAGAATATCATACACAGGATTAGGAGATGGTCCCCGTCTTATATCGCTGCGATAGTACAACTTGAAACCACTGTCCTTGGCATGGTACAGAAGGAGAATCAGCAAGTCGGTGTCTTCCCCTATTACTGTTGTAGTTGCATTTTCTGATGAGGAAACTGCTGCACGAACGATGTCCACATCAGCATCCCCATCTGCGTTGTGAACAGTACACCCGTGCTTCTTCAACATCTCACCTACGAGGGAAATAAATGCTTGCTTGTTGTTTTCATTAGCCAAGAAGTGTTCCTTCTGGCCAACAAACTTCATGCTTGGACTGAGATTCACATTTCTGCTTGTCTTGGTGCTGCGTCTTCTGTGGGTCATGTCCTTGATCGTAGGAGAGCTGCTGTAGCCATCAAAAACAATGATTGCTTTTCCATATGTTTTCAGAGTGAAATCGGCATATGAGTTGGCGATGCTGTCATATGTTTCATCTTGACGCCAGGAAACACGATGTAGTAGAGATCCACCATCCAATACGTACTGGTCTGTGCACTGAATTTCTTGAACTTCTTCCATGCGTAAGTGTCAGTGTATTTGATTATTGCATGAGCTAGCTGAGACTTATCGGGTTTCCTCAAGATACTTCGTGATTCGAACAATGCAGGAGGATATACACACAGTTCGTAACACATGACATCTTCAAGATTCATGTCTCCGCCAGTGGCAACAGTCATCATTCTCTGAAACAGTAGTGCAGGATCTACTTCTATATCTGAAGCATCAGTGATCACAACGGCAGAAGCAGATCCTAGTGTTTTCACTTTGTCAGATCTTTTGGCAGAATATGTAAAGGCTTGTTTCCCAATCATTTTTACGACAATGTTCGTACCGATTGAATGCAATTGATGAACGTTAACTCCAGGATCAGCAGTTAGCCCTGTTACAATGTTGCAGAGACCCGAGGTAGAATGGAATGGGGATAAGGATTCCAGACGTTCAAGTACTTTCTTCATGTCATTACTGTCCCTGATTTGTCTACTTCCTCTCATTTTCTTGTGCTGTTCACTACTTTCCAACAAAACTCTGGTGTATTCCTGCATTGCTAAGTTATAAGTGGAACACAGAGGCATAGAAAAGAGCCACGTTGTCCTTTGGATGTCTGTAAATCCACTTCCGCGTGTCAGTCCGCCTCTGCTTTTCAGGGAACGCATTAGTACTTGTTCTATCACCAGGTCTGTGCCGAGTCCGGCCCATAATCTGTCGCTTCTTCTTACCACAAACTTACCTTCCTGGAACATTTTGTTAACGGCTGGATTTTCAGAAGGCAAACTTAACATTTTCTGCAGGTACAGGTATATCGATTTCAGGTAATTGTGATGTCCGGCTGCTGCAATTATGGGGATGGTCTCCAGCATAGCTTGCAAGTGCAAATCCCACGAGCCGGTTCTGTCTGCTGTTATCAAGGAACGTGCAATGTTGATCATTCGCTGATATTACAACCAGAGTTGACTTGTTTGCGAAGTAGATTGTAGGTCAGTTTTCTTCGCATCCAAAGTGGTAGCAATCTGAGACAATGCATTCGAAGATTCCACATCCTCAACTGATTGTTTGGCGGTCATAACATCGTCGAGCAGGTCACAAGCTTCCTTATGGAGGTCATGAGGAGTTCCATCTTCATTACGAGGGAAAACGTCTGCGACTAGTAAGGTACTAAGAGCTGCATTTACTATCATATGACCACGTATCGCTCTTGAAACAGCTTTTCCAGACATCATGTGTTGCACGGCATTTGGTCCGTATATTTCTTGAAGTACTTCAGACAATCCTGAACCATTCATAAGAGTACCGACTGCTCCCAAAAGATTCATCAGAGTGTGAAATGATCCCAGCATTAAAACAATGTCCTGCAGGTCTCTCTGTTCATTGATGATTTGGGAAGCTTTCCAGAACAAAGGCTGATCAAAGGTAATAATGCATGGGACTTTTTGATCGCGTGCTATCTTGCTCAAATATAGTAATGTCGAAAATATGCAGGTCATGTCAGTTGGCGACATATCTATGATGGGAAGGAACGTGATCGACGCCACACCTGGATGTGAGACACTTGATCCACCGTGAATTGCCTGCATTGTTCCGGACCAACTTGGACCTGATCTTTCTGCTGAAGATATCTGCCAGAGAAGACTAAGTCGACTTATGGTGGCAGTGGGTACTGGAAGTTCGCGGAATGAGATGTCCCTCAACATGCTTCTCGCGTGTCTATATTCCCTAATGTCAACGGTTGCAATCTTCTTAATGTCATTGTCACCAGCATTACGCCTGTGAATAGAAGGGTGGATCTTGATCTTCGGAGTTATTGCGGCAATCATACCCATTCCATGAAAGGTATTCTTCCCATCCAAAGTGCAGACATCATGATCGACGTTATCTGCTGCTAGAAGGACTGCAGTGTTTTCATCAACAGTAAAAGAGCCAGACCCACTTGCCAGCGCCGCGTTTCTTTCGAATCTTGTTACTTCTGCATACGACGAACAGTAACCCAGCTGATGGAGAACGTCAATAAGGTACCTTGACCTAAAGTTGTGGTGTAGCTGAACCGACAAACCGATCTGTAGTGGACATAGTAATCCTCTAGGACGGGTTGCTTGCATAATGCTCTGCCCAATTGCACCTATTTTTCTTGAAGCATCCTGTCCCGCAAATGCTTTTGATAATAGCAATTTCAGACTGTTGGGAATGTAATCAAGAGCACTTTCTGCAGTGATGTCATTTGGAGATGCATACACATCTTTTCTAGGCGAGTCGACAGACTTGATATCACTTCTGATTATTTTTGCAGCAGCTTCTATTAGGTAAATCTTCTGTAGCTCTATATCTATATCACATTCTTTCGACTTTTTGTGATAATCTATAAGAATTTCATTAGCTGTCTCTCGTAGTGTTACAACATCTGCCTTCCCACTTTCACCTGATATTATGATCTTGTCTCCGTAACGTTCTAAAAGCTTTCTCTTCATGTGCCTGCGTTCGTAGACAGAGCTCTGACTTCCTTGAAGATATTCCTCCATTTTGGAAATTAGGTCTCCAATCAACAGTTGTTCATCATCATTCTCTTCCAGGTAAGCACAGGTCTGAAGGAATGCTTGGTGTTGCTCTTCATTAGTTGGTCTCCCTTTCTTCGAATCATGGTCGTCGGAGGAGTATGCGCGAGGAATGTTTTTTCCACTTCGAAAATTTACGCTGCAGGTGTGATGGTAGACACAATCTGCAGCAGGAAGATCACGAAGATAATACTCCAGACGGCCTTTTACATTAAACGACCATTCATCGCAGCGGCTTTCACAGCACCTTTTTATGGTTTCGGAGAACTCTGTAGTTCTTATTTTGACATGCTCTGATTTTGGTTTGTGTTTGGAAAAAAAGTCCACAAAGGTATCACAAAACAAACAGTGAGTAGCACTGGAAAATGCGTATTCATTAAAACGAGCACTTTTCCTTGGTATTGCCTCGGCTGCGGTCTGTCGCTTCTTTATTTCAATGGTCTTTTTATCCGTAAACCTTTTCCTACATACAACGTGAACACTTATTCCAGCTGTTGCAACAACATCGCTTCCACGGCTGCGGCTGGATGCATTTATACCATCTGCTCCTTTTTGCGAGATGTGAACCACTTCCTGTCCGCTGTCCAATTTCTCCTTACAAATCACGCACAATTCTTCAGGGGTCTGCATTCTTGAAGGCGGACGCACACCGAGTCAGCCGTACACAAATTAATAAACTGTGTTGCAGTATTTAAAAGGAGTACATAATAACAGTTTTAAAGAAAATGACAAGCACAAATACGCAGATTTGATAGTGGGTAGTAGGAATTAAAGAGTTGTATATAATATAAGTTTATAAAGATGTAGCAATGTCCATTCTCACATACACTCCATACAGTATATTTTATTTACATTACGTGACGTCATAGTTTAATACTAGCCGCCTAATACAATTTTTAGTGTCATATAGGTTAATTTAGAAACGAAAATGTGTTTTAAAACATTTTACTGATCAAGAAAAACGTCATAACTCTCTCTACAAAGCGAAATTAAAATTTATTGTATTTCGTAGGAAACTGCCAGTCCGCCATTTTGAATTTCATTTTTGGGGGTGTTCCCGGGATCCAATTTTGTCGGATTTTGGATATGTTATTCTGCAATGGTTCCTGAGCTGGAAACAGTTTAGAAAGCTTCTGAAGCAATTTTGCCTAGGTTGAAGCTATTTTTGCTCTAGATTGCCTGGACTAGAAGCCATGTCTAATTTTGCTTTGTGCGTCGGAATAAAATTAGACTATATGAGTGACTGATTTTTTTAGCAAATCAGATTCAATATACAAATTTATCAAAGCAATCAAATAATCTGAAAAAGAGCTATAAATTATAATGCAATATAGTATAAATAACAAAGCTTAAATAATATAATTATGAAATAATTTAAATTTGTGAAAATCTAAACAAATGAAAACCTTAAAATGGTGCCAAAACATCTACTAAAGTTGAGAAACTCAACGAAAGATAAAAATTCCTATTTTTTGTTAGTATTTTTCATGAAATACGAAATTTTTGAAATTTCTGAGAGGAGTGGGAGAAAAGTGTGTAAGGGAAAAGTTAAAGAATATAGTAAATAGACAAATCAAATGAAGCAAAAATTATCTTCCTAGCATAAACACAACGGAAGATACGCTTAAATCTTTGGATTTTTCCTTAATATTTTGAGGGGCCTGAAAGGCAAAATCTTTGACCTCCTTGGAACCGGTGAAGTTGATGTCGCAGGTAGCTAATATTCTACATATTTCTTATTGGTACAACATTTTAACTTTTGGGTGCCCCTACAAAACTGAATTCTAAAAAAAGTTTTTTTCACTCCACCCTATTACTCAAGGCTTAAATGCGTTCTCACTCGTCCCACTCGGATAAGAACTTACATTTTTGCCACCCTATGAAACTATCTTGACAGGTTAGTCCCCTATAACTTTAAATTTAATTATTAATAAATTGTTTAAAATTTAATAAATAAATTCAAATTAAAACATTAAAAAATATTTTCATATATTTTTGTAATTTTTTCACATACTGTTAACCATTTCACTGTTAACCATTAACTGAAAATATTTTACAGCCAGTTATGTATATATATATGTACTAGGTGAATGCTACTTCAAGCTGTACTCATTTAAAAACTCTGTTATTGTGAAGGTTACCAGGTTCGCGATGTAGCCCAACCTTTTTAATTGTCCCTCCGGTCGAAATAATTGCCCACCTCTGTGTTAGATACAGGGATGGGAAACTGAATCGAATTGGAATCGATAAACGGATAAAACCGATATTATTTTATGAACTGAAATCGAAAAAAACTCGAACTGAAAAAAATTCTGACAACTAAAATCGAAATTCGACCTGAAACTGAAAAACAATCAAAAACTGAAATCTGAATTCGAATAGATTAAACATAACAGTTTTGCTTTTCAGTTTTGAGGAGCATTTGGATTGCAAAAAAATATAAATAACGTGAATTATTTTCCTTTTTTGCGACTAAACATTTGTATGGATTTAAAATATCCATTAATCCTTTAATTTGATGTAGAAAATACGCAGCTGAAAGTACAAGAGACAATGGTTTTAAAAATGAAAGAAAAAGAATTAGGGAGGAAAATTTTGACCCCATATCAAAATACTTTTCAATAATGACTGTGCTTCTTTCGTTGACCAAAGTTTAATCACTTGGTAAGGACCCCTTCACTTTCTTCTGACCATTAAATTTTTCAGTTCGATAATAGCTGTACTATCTATATCTCATAAGTGAGTGAGATAATCCGTGGGAATGACCAAACTTCAACTCAAATGTTAATCCTTTGGAATGTTACTCTAATCTCCTTGGGATGTCTCCAAATGTTTATCCTTCAGAATGTTCCTCTAATATCCTTGCAAATACAAATATAAAATTAAATCTGAATTTGTCAATAGGGTACCCCCCAAAACATAATATATATAGTACAAAAAAATTCTTAAAGAAATCTGAAAAAAAACTGGAATCGAAATTTAAATTGAATCGAACCGAAAAATATAAAACTTGAATCGAAAAATAAGCTCAAATCGAAAAAAAAAATAAAAACTTAAATCGAAACTGAAATCGATATTTTTGCAAATTTAAACTGAAATCGAAAACTGGACTTAAAAATTTATCACTGTTGAAGAGATACTTTAGCCTTAATGATGTCTCAAAGTCACCAAACATTGTGCTGATCATCAAATTCCGGGATTATTGGCCTAAAATCAAGCAGGAGGATTACTCAACAGGCAATGATGATGCGTAGAATCATCGCCGGATGGATGTTGGTGGAGTCACCTGAGATAATTTAATGCCTTTGTTACTGAATAGTACGTCACTGCATGGCTTACCTGTGCATAGAAAACTTCAGCACCAACAAAAGACTTCAGTTTCCTCAAGAGGATTCATACCTATCGCCACCAGGGCGGGAGGACATTTTAGACACCAATCGACCAGGGAAGTACTCCGGAGAGGAACGTTAGACAGAAGATAGGGAGTAGGGCGGGGCGAAAATATATCGAACTCAAGTTGTCAGAATGAAACATGGCTGAAAAAGTGCTCTAGTACCCACCTATCATAAAAACATCAACTTTTATAGCCTATGAATATGTGCATTCTCGCAACTTTGACGTCAATTTTGAAGAAAAGCCAAAATTTTGAAGCAAATTTAGTTTGGCTAAAAATTATAACAATATTTCCTTTTATAAACCAAAACATGTGTTCATCACTAAATTATATGAAGTGTAGCTGCTATCCTCTTCTTCATTCACTTAAAATCTGACTTTGTTTCTCTTTTTGGATTCTCTAGCCGAGATTTCTTGCTGAGAATAACCATTCCATGGCGGGCGTCATGTCCGGAGACTTTTTCACTTGCAGAGGAGATTTCCTTCACATTTCTTTCAACTGCCTGGGAATGACATGGGTATGTGTCAAGAATTATGGGTTTTTGGCAGTCATCAGTGCTACTTATAACATCAGAGAGTAAGGAAGGAAGAGTAATATCTATTTCGTTCCAATCAATCATATCCATGTAGGTCGAAGCTGAGAGATTGAGCCTGATGAATTTTTTTGTCAAACATTTGAATTTCACTCGGTATAACACTCCTTTTCGCTTGTAGCACTTTTTCGGCTGCTAGCTTCCGAATATTCTTATTCTTGTCAGGGATAGCAGATAAAAGGATATTTTTCGGGATGACAAAAGTAAAAGTTGTTTTGTAACACAGGACGAATAATGTCATGGTCAATTGTATGTAGTTTTTGATAGAACTCAATCATGAAGAAAAAGTTTTTGGCCTCATCCTGGCAAGACCAGTTTGCTTTGATACAGAACACAGCAGGAACATAGAAGTTCCGTATAAAATGAGCAATCCTTTGAAATGTCTCTGATGGTTTTTCGTGCGACATGTAATAACGTAAGAGACGATTTGCTTTTGTCAGTCACCGTGCATTATTGAGAGACCCAGGTTGAACAGTTTCTAACAATTTGATAGCTGGAAATTTTGCAGTTGGTTTGTTCTTTGGATCAAAGTTCAGATCCTTGCCGATTTTACCCTGTGAACTTCTAGGTCCTGTCGTTTGCCTGTCAAGAACTTCCAGGTATTTTCTTAAGGGAAGCTCATTAGTGTGAAGTAAGCAAATAAACCATTGTAATGGTCTTCCCAATGTCAGCTCTATTTTTCCAATTACGCCATTTAATTTACCTGTATTTACATTAGTTCCATCACAAACTACTGCTTTTAAAGTCGATGCAAAGTTGGTGTCAGTAATTACTGATATAATTTCTTTAGCAATATCACTTGCCCTTCTACTTTCAGGAGCAATATAGTCAATATATTCGTTTCCTGGAAATGAAACTAACACATAGTGGTCTTCATTCAAAGTCCGCTGCATTATCCCACTTTTAAAAGAGTTTTATCAATTTTTCCATCAAATCCAAGGCAAACTATTCCTTTATTCTTTCTTCATGCTTCTTTCTTTCTGTGTTTCTCCACAAGGTTCTTTGACGACGTAGTTTACTGTCAATCGTAGTATTTTCAGATAATAGATTAAGATCTTTTAAGACAGCATTAGCAATTAAACAAGCATCACGGTTCTTTATTTTGCATCGATCAACTGCCTTGCATAATTCTGGATATTGGTGTCGATTTTGAGAAGTGCTAGCTTCTGTATCTAACTCGTACTCGCTCAATTCGAAATCTTCATTTCGATGACCTTTTTCGCTTTCAGAGTTGATCTCACCAATATCACAAGGTTTCAACTACATTTCCTGGTCGAAACCCGTTTGTTTATCTTTAAAGAATTGTCTTTTATGCTTTCTGTTTTCCATTTGTTGTAGTTTGGAAGTTTTCACTTTGTCCAACTTACCTATAATCATTTTTCGTTCAGTATGTTCATCAATCCAGAACTCCCATTCATCAATTGGGATTTTCTCCGCCTTAGCGCATTTACACTCACTTCTTTTATGAGAACCGGAGGCATAGCACTTGCAGCAATATATGTCAAATAAATTTCTGAAGGAATCATATTTACTTTGATAAGTGCTGGAAGATCTTTTATTCATGGGATATTTTCTAAGTTCTTGTCCCTTCTCAATTAATCTCTACCTTAATTACTATGCTTTTGAAGTCGATTGTTGGAATGGAAGCACGGATATACAGGGTGTTTCATAACATGTGGGACAAACATTCAGGATGGATTCAGGACCTTTAAACAATGAAAAAAGTTCATATAAACATATACCCGAAATCGCTTTGTTTCCGAGTTACAGCCCGTTTTGTGTTCTAGCAATTCTTTCCGCAAACTGTTTAAAAACACTGCTTGCCGACAATACTGTATTTGTGTGTGTACGAGACTTATTTCATGTACAAACTCTATGACATGTTTCAATATCGTTGAGTGTAGAGCTATCAGTCAGTCAGAGGTGCATCGCGGTGTTTCACTGTTCGTATTCGTGAATAGGTGCAGTCCAGTGAAAAAAAAAACTCAAAAGTTTTTTGCTATTCAGTGATAGTGTGCATTTGAAGTGAGAATGGCGGCTTATTCAAACAGAGAAATGGCAGACATGCATCTCATGTATGGACTTGCCGAGTGTAATGCGGCCGCAGCAAGATGTTTGCATGCGGAAAGGTTTTCCGAATCGCCGTCTGCCAGATAAGAAGACCTTTCAGGGAATAGACGAGCGTCTTGGTGATACAGGATCATTCAACAAGCGAGTCTCAGATGGTGGTAGACCAATGAGCGCCAGAACTGTTGAGTTGGAGGAGCGGGTCCTGAATCGCGTGGAGGAACATCCTGATGTCAGCACCGAAGGATAGCAGCAGCAGAGGCTGTAAGATACACAAATGTGTGGAAAATTTTACAGGAACAACAGCTTTAGCCATATCACATTCAAAGAGTACAAGGCTTTACTGAAGCTGATTTCCCACCACTTGGTTCCTTCAACAGTGTGTTCGTGATCCTCTTTTTCTATCCTCCGTGTTGTTTTCTGATGATGCTGCCTTCACAAGTAATGGCGTGTTCAATTTTCACAACACTCATCACTGGACCGAAGAGAATCCGCATGCCATCATCCAGTCAAGGAACCACCAACAATTTAGTATTGGTGTATGGGCAGGACTTATTGCCGACAATTTAATCGGTCCTTTTGTTTTGCCTGGAAGATTAACAGGAGAATCTTATTCCAATTTTTTAAGGAATGATTTAAGCAATTTACTAGATGAAGTTCCTCTTGGTGTCCGACGTCGTATGTGGTTTATGCATGACGGCGCTCAGCCTCATTTTAGTCGAGTAGCAAGAGACTATTTGGATGACCATTTCCCTGGTAAATGGATAGGCCGTGGAGGACCCATTGCGTGGCCTGCTCGCTCCCCGGACCTGAATCCACTCGATTTTTACCTGTGGGGTCATCTGAAATCCATCGTTTACGTGACACCCATTAACAACGTTGAAATGCTTCGCCAACGTGTAGAACAAGGATGCCAGAAAATCCTAGCAATACCTGGAATGTTTGAATGCGTCAGGCAGTCTATAACGAGGAGTGTTCAGGCGTGTATTCAAGCGCAAGGCGGGCATTTTGAGCACTTCCTTTAAAGGTAAGGCGAATACTTGCTGGAACACACAACGGGCTGTAACTCGGAAACAAAGCGATTTCGGGCATATGTTTTTTTTTTCATTGTTTTCAGGCCCTGAATCCATCCTGAAAGTGTGTCCCACATGTTATGAAACACCCTGTATATATCATTCACTTCTTCCGCGATAATTTCAGCGTATTTCTGAGTGATAATGTTGCAGTAATGAGTTATGTTTAAGATAAGTTTTGAATACATCCTCACAAGTTGGTAGTTGATTACCAGTAAGCTCTGCTGGCGTTCCGAAAACAGAATGCTTCACTTTTTCTCTTGTTATACCAGAAGAGGCCATTGCAAGCTATGCTATTAATCTGAAACAAAATAAAATAAAATGCTGAATCAGGAAACACATGATAGGTCAAACAAATGATAGGTCATAAATATGTAGGCACACAAATACACATGATAGGTCAAACACATATAGGTCGTGCATTTTAAAATAAGCAAAAACAATGTTTATTAATGTTTTTTTGATAGACACTGTCATTAATTGAGTTTATTGTTGAGATCCTCATACCTGTGAGGCGAAAAATTAATATTTCTAAAAGATACGACTTATTCCTTAATCACTGACTACTCGGGCATCCTTTCAGCTTGTTTCATTGAATTCAATTTTTAAAACCCACCCCAATAGGGAGTGCTGGAACTCCAGTTTCTCTTGTCACTGTCTTCCTTAGCTGATCTTTTTCCGTGTCTCATCTACCCTCTGAGCAGTCCAGGATGCTCTCAAACACACCCTTCTCTCCCTATTCCTCACTACATAAACATGCATCTTACACACTACATACTCTTTTCAAAATAAAAAAAAAAAAAATGGCATCAACTTCAAGATCATCGAAGTCCCCTGGGGAGGGGACCATAAATGGACCCATTTCTTGCTCCCCCTCTGCCAATACTGGGAACGTAGACCCGGGCAGTGGTGTTGGATCTGCTACTGCCCATTCGAGATGTTCTGGACCTCTGTCTGATTCACTTTTCATAAACTTCTGCAACATTCGTGGCCTTTTCTCAAATTTTCAATCTGTTGAACACCACCTCTCCTCCTATAAACCTCATCTTCTTTTCCTCACTGAAACTAAAGTGTCTGGGACGACTGACAGCAACCCCTTTTCTGTACCCTCTTACTTTCTCTATACTCAATTTCACTCCAAAGGTGGATGTTGCGTATATGTACGCAATGACCTAACTTGTTCTCGTATTCACGAACTCGAATATTCCGAATTTTATACCCTCTGGCTACTGCTTAGATGCCAATCTCAAACTACAGTAAATACATCTGGGCTGTTTACCTTTCTCCTAATTCTACTGACTATCCAAAATTCTTTGACTACCTCACTTCCAAAGTTGAATACATTCTGACCCGCTCTCCCTTTGCTGAAATCTCCATTTTCGGAGATTTCAATGTTCACCACCACCTTTGGCTTTCCTCCCACTTCACTGACAGCCATGGTGAACTAGTTTACAACTTTTCGGTCCTAAATGACCTAGAGCAGATTGTACAGTACCCTATTCGTATCACCGATCGCCTTGGAGATAGGCCCAACATTCTGGATTTATTTCTTACCTCTCATCCTTCTTCTTACTCTGTGAAACTTTTCTCTCAGTTGGGCGCCTCCGATCACAATCTTATATCTGTTTCCTGTTCTATCGCTCCAATTCGGCCTTGGATCCTCCCAAGAGGAGGCGCCTTTGTCACTTCAGCGCCGCTGATTAGGAGGCCCTTAGGCAGTACTTCTTTGAATTCCCATGGAATGATCACTGCTTCCGTGGCCGGGGCCATTCTGAGTGTGCAGAGCGCATCACAGAGGTGATTCTCTCAGGCAGAGAGGCGTACATTCTATATTCTATTCCTACTACTAATGCAGAAAAAACCTTCGTTTAACTTTACTTGTTCTAATGCTATCTGCAACAGAGAGGAGGCTTTCGGAAGGTACCGTCACCATCCATCTCCTGATTCCCATTCACCTTATATTTCTGCCCAGAATCGAGCAAAATCTGTTTTCGACTCGCCAAAAATTCCTTCAGCCGACAAAAATGTGAAAATCTATCCAATTCTAGTTCTTCACGCTCTTTCTGGCATCTAGCTTAGCAACTCTTCAACAACTTTACTTCCTCTTCTTTCCCTCCTCATTTCCATTCCGACGGCACAGTTGCAGTCTCTTCTACCAAAGCTGAACTCTTCACTCAAGCTTTCGCTTGCAATTCAACCCTTCACGATTCCGGTGCTTTTCCTCAATCTCCTCCCCCCTCTGATTTATTATATCTAAAATTAGAATCTCTTCTAAAGATGTTTTTTTCTGCCCTATCTGGGCAGGAAGGCGTACGGTCCTGATGATGGTGTTCCTCCTGTTGTTCTTATGAACTGTGCTTCTATGCTGACAACCTGCCAAGGCAAACTCTTTCGTCTTTTCTCTTATCTGGTACTTTTCCTTCCTACTGGAAGTTCGCTTTCATTCAGCCTGTCCTAAAGAAGGGTGACCGCTCTCAACCCTCCAACTATTTTCCAATTGCTTTGATTTGATTTCTTGCCTTTCCAAAGTTTTTGAATTTATCCTTAATAGGAAGATTCTTAAACACCTTTCTTCTAACAATCTTCTTTGAGATCGTCAGTATGGATTCCGCAAGGGACGCTCTACTGGCGATCTTCTTGCATATCTTTCTGACTCTTGGTCATCCTCCTTTCGGGATTTCACTGGAACTTTTGCTATTGCGCTACACATATCGAAAGCTTTTGATAGAGTCTGGCACAAATCTTCCATTCCGAAACTGCTCCCCCTTCAGTTTCTATCCTTCTATCTGCGCCTTCATATCTAATTTCGTTTCTGGCCGATCTACAGCTGCAGTTGTAGATGGCCATTGTTCTTCTCCTAAAGCTATTAACAGTGGTGTTCCTTAGGGTTCTGTCCTGTTACCCACTCTTTTCCTTTTATTTATTAATGATCTCTTAATTCGCAATTCCTGTCCTATTCACTCCTATGCCGATGATTCCACTCTTCACTTCACCACCCGCTTCCCAAAGCGTCCCTCACAGCAGTCGCTTCATGATTCGCGTAGGACGGCTATGGGACACATGACTCCTGATCTTTCTGCTATATCTGATTGGGGCAGAGAAAACCTTGTGCTTTTCAGTGTCTCAAAACCATAGTTCCTCCATCTGTCTACTCGTCACAATCTTCCACACGACTTCCTTCCTCTTCTCTTAACATTCTTGGCGTTTCCTTTTCTCGTTATCTTTCCTGAAAAGATCACATATACTCTCTTTCTAAAACAGCTTCTAAGAGGCTGGGTGTTTTGTACCACCTTCGCGGTTTCTTTATCCCCATTCAGTTGCTGTTTCTGTACAGGAGTTTTCTTCGCCCATGTATGGAGTATGCTTCTTATGTGTGGGGTGGTTCAACCCACACAGCCGTACTTAACCGAATGGAATCAAAGGCTTTTCATCTCATTAATTCCCCGCCTCTTACTGATTGTCTTCAATCTCTCTCTCCTCGCCGCAATATTGCCTCACTCTCTCTTTACTATCGCTAACATAGCGGAATTGCTCTTATGAACTCTCTAACTGCATGCCTCCTCCTTTATGGAGAGCAGGCAGTACCAGACTTTCTACACCTTCTCATTCTTTTTCTGTCCAACTATCTAATGCAAGGGTTACTGGTATTTTAGTCTTTCATCTACTCAACCGGCCAACTCTGGAACAATCTTCCTCAATCCATCTTTTCTCCTGTCTATGACTTCCCATCTTTCAAACGCAGAGTGTCTAGGCATTTCGAAAATCCCAGACCCTCATTTTGGCTCTCTTCTTCTTCTATGAGAGAGGCGCTTTTGCAAACATTTGCCCTTGGCCCCTCCTTCCTGCATAAAACCCCCTAAAAAGACCAAGGGTTCTCATAGGCCGCTACTACCGCTTATGGCCGACATTTGTGGTACCTCAACAAGATTCTTATTGGCTTGGCATTCTTTGATTGCGTGGTGTCATCTGAAGAGGAAAGGTACTGTACATCGTCACGTTTATGTGGGAAAACATTGGTTCAGAGGAAGTTCCCAAGAGAGTCACTTTTGAAAATCCAGGGACTAAACAACAACATAAACTTGTCACAAGAAAGACATCATTTTTACAATCCTGAAGATTGACGCCAGTTTCATGGAGAAGGACTCATCACCCGTGATGAACGCCAAATGCAGTATCTTCTGAAAGTCATCGAAGGCCATCGGAAGGCTTTCCCAAAGCCGACAAAGAAGGCAGCGGTTAAAAAAACAGCACACCGAATGACAAAGTGTGCTTTGGTAAGCATGATACACCACTAGGCAGGGGATAATATTTAATTCAGATGATTGGGGTGAGGGGGACCAGGAGCTAGGTGTCACACCAGCAAACTTTAAGAGCAAATATAGGAGGAACTTCATTGTATTTGCGCAAGTCCCAAATACTGTAAAATCTCTCTCTCTCTCTCTCTCTCTCTCTCTCTCTCTCTCTCTCTCTCTCTCTCTCTCTCTCTCCCTACATATACAGGGTGGAGAAGTCGGACACCATAGCGTAAATTACAGTAAAACGCTAAAGTCCTAAACTACAGGGTATTTGAAATAATGACTATTAAGTTGAAAACAATTTTTTATTCTCTGTACACATAATGTCTGAACACCTCCGAGCAAGCTAACGCCGATCATGGAACAGTTAAACCTAATTTTTTCTTTCAATTGATCTGTCTCTAAGTCATTCAATGTAGACGACACAAAAACAGTAATTAACAATAACAAACATCATATGTATGGCAAATTGAAAAGTGTTTTCAAATTAATGGTCACCAGTTCGAATGCTGAACGTAATTTTCTATTTTGCGCGAATTTGTGCCACCCTGTATATATACTTGCTTTCAGGATCGCCCTGCGGTCAACCCATCCGCAGCATCCCGCCTCATTTGTGGGATGTGGTGAAGGAGGGAATTGCTGACTGATCTCCTCCTGCCCTCGTAGGCTGGTCAGGAACTTTGCACAGGAATCTGTTCAGCTGGTTCTTGAAGTTATTCAGGTCGGTGTGCTGGAGGTTCCTTACTTCTTTTGGTAGGACATTAAAAAGCTTTGGGCCTCGCATTCTGAGGGTATTTTCCATCCTCGTTTTCAGCGCTCCCTCTCCCACCACAGCTGGGAGAGTACGAAATTTGCTTTTCACTCAAGTATTTTCCAAGTATTTTCCATATGTATATTATTGTGTACCGCTCGCGTATTCTTTCTAGAGAGTAGAGTTTCAGGGATTATAGTAGAGACCAGTAATTTTCACCTTTCGTTTCCTCTATCTTAGACGTAAAAGTTCTTTGTATAGCTTCACTGTTCGCAATGTCTCGTTTTCTGTATGGGTTTGTGAGTACTGAGCAATACTCAATTATCGGTGGAACTAGACTCTTCCATAATTTGAGCATGATGTTTGTGCTGTGAAAGCACCTCCAAATAATGATGTTATAGTGCTCTCTGAATTCTGCATCCGACGACATTATTACTCCAAGATCCCTGACTTGTGGATTTGGTGTTATCTGTCTGGCTTGCAGAGTTTTGTACCATTTATTCTGTAGCTCCTTGCTATTACCACATCTTAGTAGTTGGAATTTTTCTTCGTTCAACTTCATATTGTTGGCTTCTGCCCACTGGAATAATGTTTTAATGACGTTTTGTAATTTTTCTATGTCACCGTCGTTCAATATTTCCTTGCATATCTTTGTGTCATCTACGAAACATGATACAATACTCTCATTGATATCTGCATCAATATTTGCGATCATTATTATGAACAGCAGTGGAGCTTGTGGGACAGAGCTCACGACTTCCGAGGCTTTCGATTTAACTTCATTTACTACCACTCTTTGTCTTCTCTGCGTCAAGAAATTAAATATCCATCTTCCTAGCTCTCCAGTAATTCCAGTAATGTGCTATAATTCCATGGTCATATTTATCGAAGGCATTAGCAAAGTAAGGATATATTACATCTGTTTTGTCCTCGACACAGTGTTTCCAATATTTTCTCCTGGTGGTCTAATAGTTGTGATAGACACGATCTTCCAGCCCTGAAGCCATGTTGATATGGGTTGTATAAGTTCTTTTTTTGAATTGCTCTGTTACCACTTTTAATTAAGGGGGTAATGTTCGCGTTCTTTAATGGAAGTAGAATTTGTCCTGTGTCGAGTAATTTTCTCCTTAATGAGTATAGTAGTTTGGCAATATTCTCTTTACATTTCTTCAGAAACGTGGAACTCCACGTGTCTGGCCCTGGTTTCGAATTGTCTCGCATCTGTGATAGAGCCTTAATTAAACTGTTTCCGAGAACACTGCATCTATTAATAGATTTGTGCCGGAATTTGTTCTTGACTGCTTTGTATCGATATCGAAAAATTCGTCTGGGTTTTCTACTTTCATCTCGGACCTAGGGGTGCTAAACACAGAGTTAAATTGTTCGTTAAGCAGTTCGTTTATTTTTAACGGGTCATTTGTGTATTTGGCCTCCTCGTCTATCAACGGATCAATACTTTCTTTACACTGCATTTTCCTTTTCACAAACGTGTAGAAGTATTTTGGGTTATTATTTGCTACCTTGTTTTCCCCCTCATTTGTCTTATGTATAAATGTTTGCTTTAGGTCCATTTCTATTTTGCCTAGTTTCATCTCTCGTTTGAGTCTCCTTGCATCAGTTCTGCATCTATCGAGATGTTTTATGGTTTGTTTCCGTTGTATAAATAATGTCCTGATGTCCTGGGTAAGGGCGTGATGTTCCATCATATCTTATAGCATTATTCCTTGGGTTCTATCATCTTTTGTAATGTTGCCATGAATGGGAAATTAAAATCTCCGCAAATTAGAATATTTTTTTGCTGGAGTTTCAAGTAATTTTAACATGTTTTCTATTTCATTTGTGGCAAATTGGAATTAACTTTTTGTGGTGTTTGGTCGTCTCTAAACGTCCATAATGGTCAAGTTCAGTTCTTTTACTTCTAACAAAATAATTTCGACTGTGTTGTTTGATTTGTTTACCTTCACCTCACATGTGTATGTGTTTTTCACGTAGATACAACACCCTCCCCCTCGTCTAGCCAATCTACTTGCTCTGTATATGTTGTAGTCCAGCATTGGTATTTCAGTATCCTCGATACAGTTTTCAGTCTTTTTTGCATTTATGTAAGTGTTTCCGTTTGGCATATGATATCTACAGGTGGGGCACGGGAACCAAGTGTTTTTGGAATAATCAGGAAAATGATATTTATTTTTGTAAAGAAAATATATTGGTAGAACAACATTCGTAAGAACATAGCATTTCATGTCATAATAATCATGTACCGAAAATTATATCTGGCATATGATGTCCTTGGCCGTCGACGCATTGTTGAAGGCGTTTACGAAAATTGGCCTCCACTCTTCCCAGCAGGTCTCTGTTGATTTGGATGATTTGTTGACGGATCGCTTCCTTCAATGCATCTAATGTACGGGGCTTGTCCTCGTAGACACGTGATTTGAGGTACCCCCATAGAAAGAAGTCACATGTGGACAAGTCAGGGGACCGAGGGGGCCATGCAATGTCACCAAATCTCGAAATGAGATGGTTGGGAAACAGGGGGCGAAGAACAGCCATTGACGCTCTGGCGGTGTGTGGCGTGGCCCCATCTTGCTGAAACCACAAATGTCGACGAGCAATACGCCTTCTTCGTAACTCAGGGATGAAAAAGGTGTTCACCATCTCAATGTAACGCCCAGATGTTATGGTAACGGTAACCCCATTTTGTTCGAAGAAATAGGGACCGATGACGCCAAACTTTCCCACCGCGCACCAAACTGTAACCTTAGGGCTATGCAGCGGTTTTTCATGGAGTTGTCGCGGATTTTCAGCAGCCCAATACCGACAGTTTTGATTGTTGACGGCCCCATTAAGGTGGAAATGGGCTTCATCACTCATTACCACCATCATGTTTTCATTCTGCTCATAAAGTGCAAGCATTTCCTGTGCAAAATTCAGTCGTTGGGGGCAATCGTTTACATTCAATTCCTGCACCATCGCTAACTTGTATGGGTGAAAATGTAATTCTTCATGCAAAATCCGTCTAACAGTACGATTGCTGATTCCGAGTGCAGCTGAATGTCTCCGAGCAGAGCGGCCTGGGCTTTGCAACATCGCTTGTCTGACCCTTTCAACGTTCTCTGGAGTACGCACAGTGCGTTGCGGCCCCTTCGGTTTTGTTTTCATTATTGAGCCTCCTGTTCGAAGATTGTTAACCCAACGTAAGATTGTGTCACGAGCGGGAACAGAGTCATTTCGATGAATGTTGAATCTGCGGCGAAACGCACGCTGAACTGCTGTCACTGACTCGCCACTCCTAACAAAATGATCATACGCGAACATGCGGTGTTCTAACGTCCACTGCTCCATGATGGCACCTGAAAGATAAAGGTGAGTGTTAGTTAAAGTTAAATGCTATGAACCCAGGAATGGAATGCTACCTACCGCACGCCCCTCCCATTCCTAATGGCCGATTACTAGCTATTCAAAAAACACTTGATTCCCGTGCCCCACCCTGTATAAATTAGTGGTGTGTCAATTTTGTCAACTTTTTTCAAATCAATTTTGGTAGTGAAAATATAGTCTTTTCATGTCAAAACTTGAAATTGGCCAACCAAAATGAAATAAAATAACCCTTACCTACATCAATTTTACCTTAAAGTTTCAGAAATTGACTCTTTTACTAAATAATAGGCATAAATTGATTAACTATTCATCTGTCACAGAATTATCCCATGATCGCATATGGAGTGTTTTCAAGGTCATATAGTTGTTGTACAATGTACAAGTCACAACATGAATAGAACTGTCCTCACTCTCAGTCCTCAGTTGCCTCTTAGATGTCATAGACGGTGGTTTGCTGTTATTGCTCTTGTACCTACTTCATAGTTATTCTACTAGACGAATACTACAGTTTAACTGTAAGTATGGATTATTGATTATTACAATTATTTATTATTATCATATTTTTCTGTCTAATTATGTTGTAATCCCATGAAATATTTTTTTATTGAATTTTAGAACATCGAATGACTAAACTTTGAAACATCGTAATTGATATAAAATACTTAAATGTTTTTCTTTCTTTTCAGATATTCCTAAGATGCCAAAATTGAAGACAAGAGGTCAGTCGTCATGCCACTTGAGCCTGTTAGTCGGTACAGGCAAGGAGCTTCCCGTATCAGAACTACCAACAGTGCGAGACATGCTGAGACTAGGGTTACTCCTTCGTGAACAAAATACAAAGGATAGAAGGAACTACACAGAGAAAGAGCTCATAAGGGACATGATTCCCCCTCTTCTGCATCAGTGAAAAAAGCTAATGTGTTATTCAAACCACCTGTACTCAATCAGTATAGAACTATTGAGCTAAAATTAAAGCTGTGGCACAAAGCAGTTGAGACATCACTTGGTAAGGAAAACTAGCAAAGAAAAATAAATTTCTGCACACACTTGATACTCTCTTGACATTTTTAACTGCCGTGTCCCATAGAGTTGTGTTCTCAAGCCAATTTCTCCCTCATGCAGAAGAGAACCTCACCCTCACATTGATTGTCGCTGTCCTCGTGAGAAGATCCCTGTTTTGGAGCTGGCTTTCATAAAGGCGCAGAGAACAAAGGCAGGAGGCCAAGGAAGTATGCAGATTGGTTCGGCAGATTATTCAGAAACCAAAAAACAGATTGTTATTGCTAAGAAAAAAGAGAAAATCCGAGAGAGAGGGAAGAAAAAAAGGGTGAAGAAGCCACCCAAAGAGATGAAGAGCTCTATCAAGAGGTTTCTCACTTCTTTGAAAGCTCTTCAGATGAACAGAAAGAAGCAACATCAGATGATAGCTCCAAAATGCCATCTGAACCTTCGCCGAAGAGAATGAAATACAACACTAAAGACATCTCAAACATTGCCCTTGCCAGTATTCGCCACCATACGGGGCTACGAAGACTGCAGAGATTGCCACTGCCGCTTGGATAGATGCAGGCCTCATCAGCCGAGAGGATACATCCTTAGTGATTGATCATAATAAGATAAGAAGAGCACAAGAAAAAATAATGAAGGAAATATCTGATCAGCATGAAAAAGATTTGAAGGAGGAAGGTCTCTCTTGCCTTTTGTTTGATGGAAGAAGAGATACACAAAAGTTCTCCTAGAAGTAGAGGGAATGGACAGAAGTTTCCCGGTCTCATCAAAGAAGAACACTACTCTGTGTTTCCGAACCTGGTGGCCGCTATTTGTTTCACTTTGTTCCTGAAGCAGTAGAAGGCAAGAAACATTCAGAGGCAATTGCTGATCAAATAATATGTTGGCTTCAAGAAAGAAGACTTGACAGTTCACTGCAGGCCGTTGGTGGAGACTCAACTGCGGTGAACACTGGATGGCAGGGGTGTTATGACGCATTTAGAGAAAAAACTTGGAAGAAGGCTTGTTTGGATTGTATGTGATTTGCACACAGGGGAACTACCTCTTCGTCGTCTCATCCAAGAACTTGATGGTCCTACAAAGAGCAACAACAAATGGTCAGGCCCCTTGGCAACATGCTAGATGAAGCAACGGAATTAGAAATAAATACAAAATTTCCAAAGGTCGAAGTAGGCCCTCCCCTTCCAGTGTTGTCCGAAGAAGTTATCAAAGACCTCAGCACGGATCACTCTTACGCTTATCGTATTGTTCAAGCAATCAGATCAGGAGTTGCCTCAAAATCTGGCTCTCTTGGAGATTGGACCCGTAAGTCACAGTCGTTGGTTAACTACAGCGATTCGTTTCTGCAGGATTTGGGTTCCAAACATGCACTGAAGGGCAAAATGCTACAGAATTTGATGTTGATTGTTGAATTTATTATTGGGTTTTATCTTCCTCACTGGTTCAATGTAAAACTTAATCCAATGTGGATGGAGGGCCAACCAATCTTGTTCAATTACAGCTACTGAGAACCCAAAGGAAAGTAGTGGTGGACATTGTGTTACCTGTGGTGAGAAGGTCCGCTTGGTATGTTAGGCCAGAGGCAGTTTTGCAAGCAATACTCTGCAGCCAATGTACCAAAGAGCGAACTGAGGCTGTAAGTCATTCTAAAGCTTAGAGGAACATCACTAGATGATGACCAGCTGGGAGACTGCTCTGTTCAGACAAGGAAGGTACCTCCGATAAACGTCAATGCCACGAAATTGTCAGAATTAGTTAACTTGAGTTCGGAAGTTTTAGAGCCACCACTGACAACATGTATAACAAACAAAGATTTAACACAACTTAAAGAGGCCCCAATGCAAGTGCCAAAGTGGCCTTCTCACACTCAGAGTGTGGAGAGATGTGTGAAAATGGTCACAGAAGCAGCTAGTCAAGTTTACAGTCACGAGAGGCGAGAAGGCTACATCAAAGCGTAAGTAGCAAGCCGAATGCTGATGTCAAGGAACCGCAGCAAAAAGGACATGACTGCATTGGTTACTTTCAAATAAAGACTCTGAATGATATCTTATTGCCACTTTAAATGTTGATAGGATGTTTGCGCCATTTGTTATTTTGTTACGAATTTACGGAAAAATTGAATTTTTGAATTAAAATTGATGTAGGTAGGAGTTATTTTTTATTGTTTTTGAAGCAAGGATATTATCACATGATTTTCAATTTAGTCATTTCACCCCCCAAATTGACACCCTAATATCTATGCTGTTATCGTAGCTAAATTTCGCAAGTATTGTAATTTGCAGCCTGCATGGTCAGTATCGAGGGCTTGTATATGTAAAAATGAACAATGAATAATTCCTATATAATCTTTATATTCAATTATTCATTTTTACATGAGGACCAAACTCGCATAACGCAAGTTATCTGTTATTCAATTCATACGTCCATGTCCTTTCTTGACCTTTATCTTGTGTTATTTTTTTTTAATTGTTCCCTCGCAAGATACTCATGCTGACGCATGTGTTCGAATTCCGCTGACCAACACTGAAGGCGGGTATCTAATTACGAAATAGTTATCCTAATGTAAATATGAAACACTGTAAACTATAGTTAACTGTGGTCAATTGTAATTAACTATAATGATTTAATATGATGTAATTAATGTACTTTAATGAAACTGTAGTTAACGAAAGTGAATTAATTGGTAATTATAGTCATAGTTATAGTAAACCAAAATTACAATGTACTCAATGTCCGACCCGACATTATGTCGCCATTAGGAATGTATACGCGGCGATATTGTTATTATTTTTATTATTATTATTTTTTTCGTTGGGATAAATTTTTGATGTGCTTTCAACTTTGCCAAATAATTGGTGACTTGTTCTTCTTAAAATTTCTTAATAATTTTCTTAGATTTAGCTAAATAATGAATCCTGATTAAAAGTTGCAGTGTTCATGTTTTGTATACATTCTCTCTTCGTTATAAAAGATGAAGTCATGTCTTGCCTAAGCATTTAATTGTAAATCTTAAACTTTTAATTTTTGCTCATATGCATATCTTAGTGTAAAGATTCATAGTTCAATTTCCACTTCTAATTAACTCGGCGGATCAGGAAAACAGCAGATCTGAAAATACGCGGTTTAAGATGAAAATATGGCTTCCTCTTCTTATATCCTGTTTATCTGTTTAACCATTGTCACAACAAAAAAATTTACTTGAATTTTAACTATTGTGCAAAAATAATACAGCCTTTTCAACATTTAATAATGATGATGTTAGTAGAATCGGGGTATATAAACCCACATAATTTCTTCCATGTTCATTCAGAATTAGACTCAAAGGCTGAGCACTACCTCTACATTTTAGCAGTAAATTACAGCAAGAAATAGTCTTTATCTTCTCCTTCGAGCCTTGTTCTCTTCAGAGAACTTAGTCATTAAAATTTCCCGATACGTTATAAGAAGAATCAGGGAATCTTCAGAGAATTTAGTAAGCCTCCCAGAATCCTCCGAGCCACTATAGAACTCGGAGAGGAGTATAGAAGAAATTACTGCGAGTAACAAATCCGTTGCTGCCACCTAACTAGAACTCCCGTCAACTTCGAACCAACCCAGGCCATAGACGGAGGAGTTAACATATATTTGCCCATAATTCTTTTACAAGGTTTCTATTATCCGTGTTGGGTTTTCCTATATACTGGTCGTTAGTAGTATAGCCGCAAACGGGGAGAGTGCAGGAATGTTGCAGTTATTATGTAATGTTGCAAAGGGGGTGGGGGTTGTTGCAAGGGGTTGTTGCAAAGGGGGTTGTTGCAAAGGGGGGGGGGGGGAACTTGGAGGCGGCGTTATCCCCAAGAGAAAGGAGGAGGAGGAGGAGAGAAGGAGGAGAGGTGTTCACCTGGCAGGAGCCAAGTGCACACTAAGACTTCCAGCCGGGCTGGCGTTGTTTTATAGGCTCCTAATCAGCCAGTTGGCGTAAATGGCTTGAGTTGCCAGATACCGCGATACCATTGTATACATTATTATAGACTCCTAATCAGCCAGTTGGCTGGTTGTCAGATACCTCTTTTTAGCAGTATTATTGCATACATTATTATTATATACGCCTAATCAGCCAGTTGGCTGAGTTGCCAGATAGCGCCATGTATTCCATTGTATACACTATTATAGACTCCTAATCAGCCAGTTGGCTGGTTGTCAGATACCTCTTTTTAGCAGTATTATTGCATACATTATTATTATATACGCCTAATCAGCCAGTTGGCTGAGTTGCCAGATAGCGCCATGTATTCCGAAGACAGAGTTGCCAGATACCATTGTATACACTATTATAGACTCCTAATCAGCCAGTTGGCTTAGAAGGCTTAAATATTGCCAGATACCATTGTATACACTATTATAGACTCCTAATCAGCCAGTTGGCTTAGAAGGCTTAAATATTGCCAGATACCTGTTGTATACAGAATACCGGTAGTAGAAGGCATAACAAAAACAACATTGCATCATTCTTTTTATTATAAATATATAGAAAATAAATATACATTTGAGGAATATGCGTATAACAGAAATATATACACACAATTATGGATATATATATATATAAAATAAAATATACATTTCATATACATTTCAATATGTACATAACAGAAATATATACACATAATTATATATAAAATAAATATACATTTCAAATAAATATACATTTCATATACATTTCAATATGTACATAACAGTACAGGAGAAATATACACACACACACACACACACACACACACACAATTATGGTGATATATAAAATAAAATATACATTTCATATACACTTCAATATGTACATAACAGTACAGGAGAAATATCAAGCAAAATATATATATATATATATAAAAACACAAATCAATAGAAATATGCGTATAATCGTCAAGCAAAATATATATATACAATTCACTTTTTTTTCAAAATACTAAAATCGGTCTTAATCGAGTTTACAATTACATCATTATTGCTCTGCATTACGCAGTCTATGCAGCTTAATAATATTTCACCGCTTAAAGTATAGGGAAACCTGTATTCGATATGAATGGCTTTCATATCGTTCAGTACTATTTTTGTCCCCACTTTACAACCGGTTGGCAAGTCATCTTTAAATACGTCTAGAATACAATCAAAAGCACGCACAAAGAGTTCATCGTTAGCTACATTATTAAACGCAAGTTTATAAGAATGCTTTTCCAATCGAGGGTTTATTTCTACCGACTCGAGCTTTTCAATCGTGAACTCTTCACTCAACATAACGGCAATTGAAATAATCTTCTAAATCGTTACGGCAACTGCGCGTTATATAAAGAAATAGTTCTTCAGGGTGAACGGTGTAGGTGAGCTCAGCCTTGTACCGATCAATTGCTTTGTACCAAAGTTCATGGTATTTCAAAGAGTCTAAACTTTTTAAATAAACATCCAGCACTAGACCATTCTCACCAGTCCTACACTCGGTAAACCCATCGAGCAGAGCAGTGTATGCGTATTCAAGAACTGTATCAAAATAAAGCATATCCGTAACACGCGCGTCTAATATAGATTTCAGTTTACGGAATCCGACGATTTCAAACATTCTGTCGAGGATGAAACGGTTTCGCGTAGGAATAAGAGCGTTATTATCAGAAGCATTCTTCCACATAAGCCTTATATCAATGCACGGCCGATCGTTATTTATACACAACGTACATACAACGGCGTATGAGGGCGCGTCACTAATCTGCTCTCTTCTTGTACCTACGTTAGCAGGTATTTTATAACGATCTTCACACCACTTATCAACTATCACAAAGATTCTATTCATCTCCTCGATACTTAAATAAACCCGATTGTTTGTCGGTCTACATTCCGTTTCCAGTACATAGCTAATGGTACCGGAATTACGCCTGAACACGCGCAACGATTTCGTCACGGACACATCGTACGAGGCGTTGAGAATGCTGCTCAAAGGAAGTTCCATCGTATTCGAGGAGCGCACGTCTACTCGGTTCAAGCTCTGAGATAACTATGAGCCGTGTGAGGCACAGGCAGGAACGGTTCGACGGGCGGCTGACTCGATGATACGTGAATGGGCATGTTCGTACGACTCGAATTGTTGCACATATTTGTTTTTCCGTTTCGTCACTACCAGCCTACGCACTTTGGATAAGAACTAGGCGCTAATCATCTCCACACTCCGGCGCACTATTTGAGAGGAACATATGCTCATATTTTTCCTTCTACCCATCAAACGATACTCGTCTCTAAATCTGTTAAAAACTCACGCATGGCACTAGCCACAACCTCACTATGAACCTCATCATGATATACGTTAATATAGTGATAAAAACACCTAAGATTGTCCATGATCACGAGATTCACATTTTCAGACGTAGGGTATGAGTAATCGACATGGTGTAGCATGACGTAATACCGCTTGTTACACCACCCATCCACAAGGCTCATTATCCATACCTGCTGCTTCTCTTCTGCACGCGTTGTTTCTTTTACTTCACGTGTATGTGAGACTTTATAAAGTTTAGCCCTGCAGCATACTTCAGCACATCGTCTGTGCAACGAAAGCCTTCAACAGTCTCACCAGAACATCCGTAGAGTATTTGTACATCTTGGAACTTCGCACAATCCAGTGTGGCTTTAAAAGAGGCATAGGGGGGGGAATAGGAAGTTTTTCGGTATCCACCACATCCTTACACTTTACTGAATACCATTTCATAAACGTTGTGCAAGCAATATTAAAGGTAGCCATTTCAATATACGTCTGATCTGAATACACGTCTGATCTCTCGGGCTTACTGCGGTCGACTGACCACGCAGGGACTCCCAGATAGTAGCATGACTCACGCAGTGGGCGGAGCTTAGAACTTTCACACACACACACACACACACACACACACACACACACACACACACACACACACACACAAAGGAGAAAGTGAAACGCTATTTGATTTATTGAGATATTCATATATTTACAAATACGATTTAATAAACGAGATATTCAAGTTATATATATATATTTACAAATAGATACGATTATATACAAGACGTGTGAGTTAGAAGCATCATTGGTATCCAAAGGGTACAGTATCATAGGTGCCAGGTAACTGGTAACGTTTCCTATGGGTGTTACGGCACACCATCGTACCCCTAAGTTCCTTCACGCCTCCCAGCTTCTGCGCCCGAAAATTGTGGGTGCCTACAATTAGTTGGTGAGGTTGCAAACATACTAGATCCTTCAACGACTCAAAGTTAACAACCTCCCGATTCGCATGGTTGAGCGTAATACCCTTTGCCTTCACGACATATTTCATTTCATCCCCTACCCTGACCCGTACCCCATAAGTCTTAGGTCCTGTTGAGATAAAAGAGTCGGCGTATGCGTCGTCCCCATACTCATCCTTGATCTCATCAGTGAGCTCGCCGAGGAACTCCCAAATAGCGGGCATGTAATCACCCTCCCTCTCTGTGAATATCACGCTATCTGTATCGGCATACAATACTCTCCGCCCAAGAGAATGCAATAGACCCCAAAGTTTTATACGGGCGTAGGCTGTTGTGAAGCTCGCCACAGGTATGTTTGTAACCCTTGAGGTATCTGTGGCAAATTCCGTGTTGTTGTACTTTATTACGTAAGTATTACCTACATTCACGATCTCCATGACCTCTTTATCGGGGGCATTGGCATAATCCCAGACATCGTCGATAACGACAGGTAAGATCGGCATCCATAAATTGCGTGGGGGGAGTACGTCTACGAAAGAGAGCCCAAAGTAATGATCATTCAAATTTTTTGAAAATTCATTGATGGAGGGTATGCTAGGTCCCACCAGTTTCTCAGGAGCGCCCACGGGGTACGGATGGCTCTTCATCACGTATGGGTATAAAGAACAGAAATCGTAGTAATGGAGCTTTACGCCCACCGTCGGTGGAAAGTATAGTCTGAATGGATTTGTACGTCCTCCAAACAAGCTATCACCACATTTGAGAGGTTCCAGCACCATTGAACGCTTGATCGTTTTTATTTCCTCACGGTATACATCGTCTGTCTCCATCCGTGCATCATATTCATGCTCCCACAAGACTTTGTGAGTGAACTGTGATCCTATAGTTGATCGCGGGTGCGGGTCCCTGCAAGACAGTCGGCAGGAGATCTACCGTGGATATCTCCGACGATACCGCACTCAGGGGGGGGCATCCATGCCACCAGCATCCATTAAAGGAATACACAGTCTTCACACCAGTGACACGGTTTTCACTTAACCCATCAACCCAAAAAACACGTCCATTAATCTTAATGGGTACTTCACCCGTGTTGCGGGCGTGCTTTATGTATACACCTGTTTGTTGCTGCAGGTGTATGAGCCAGTAAATAGCCTTGTGTCCGTAACTGCGGGGGTTGTTTCGGTGAATAATGGCTAAGGTGTCTTTAGGCATGAAGTTATTCTTGAACACCGTAAAACATAATGATGCGATGGTGGTTGAGACTTGCAGTGGATCGCATTTGAAACGGGCTATGTACATACTTCTAAAGGCCTGGAAACATACTCTAAGCACGCGCACATCATTCACGCAATAACGCTCACATTCATCAGCTATATTATAAGGGTTACTTTCATTAAAACTGTCGTAGTATCGATCAAAGTCTTCACGTTCATCCATACAGTCAAAATAATGTTTGGGGGGCGGTGGGCCTACGTAGTTTAAAGTCTCGCTGGTGAGGAAAGTGTATGGGAAGTATCCTTTGGAAACTTCAGCTGCTACTCTCATCACCTTGGGTAGCTTTGCTAATTTACAAGGTGTGAATAATAAAGTATCTTTAAATTGTACATTGCCTCTTATCTGCATCTGTATTAATTTGTTGCCTCTTTTCAATGGATCACCTGTAAATATCTCAGAGGATTCGTGTTCAAGCAACTCCTTATAAAGGAACTGCGTGTCAAACTTTGCCCCGTTATGGGCGAGAATATACACAGTCATTTTTTTGAACTTGTCGGCTAACTTGACAATATAGGACACAAATAGTTTCACAGGACTATCGCTGACATTCGTTTTAAAAACGTTTGTCCGTTTACCGCATTTGGGGCACTCGTCACATTCGATACCCATACACTCATCACAGATGGTCTGGCTCACAAGTAAATGTGGAATTACCTCTTTGGTTTCAGCGTTCGTATATGTTTATATATCGTAGTACACAGTTATACAAGGGTTATTTTTAGGCTTAGCATCTTTCATATAACACACATGCTTTACTCCATCCGCCTTATATTCCTCCTGGCATGTAGGACAGTGAATTACGTCGCACTTGTGCTTAAATTTTCCCCAATTATCCATTGTGTGAAACATACCACATTCACAGATTCTCATTTTCCTGCACGTACCAATTGATTTATGGAGATCAAAGCAGCTATTATTGAAAAATGTGCGTCTACACACATCACAGTCTCTCTTCTCAACTACACGGCTTTCACATTTGGTGCTTTTACACTGCTCACATACCATGTGACATTCTTTACAATGTCTCACTATATCATCCGCAAACTCGAGGCACCCCTTACACAAATCATGATGTCTCCCATATTTTCGACTTTTGTCATAACTCGCGTAAAGCCCCCTTATATTACGGATGGGGAGATACGTTGTCCCTGACAATCCTAAAATAAGTAGGGGTCTTGTACGATCTCTCACACAGCTTTTAAAAACATACACAGTCCGGTGGCGATCATCCAAACCAAATACAACTATGCGCACATTCATTTCCTGTTCTACCTTTCTCAGCTCTTCAGGACCCATATTACAGTCAAATTCAAGTTCACAGTCTACAGCTAGTTTACGGGCACGGTCAACGATCGTAGGCAGCCAAATTTTTGAGTCCGTGTATTTTGTACAGTAAACATACGTGCTAAGAGTACTGCTATAAAGCCGCAACCACGATCGACGTTTATATGCCTTCGGTAAATAGTTGGAGAATTGAAGTTAAGAGTGTACGGTATGGCACTATGACCCGCAACACGGAATACACGGTCAATATTTACCGTGAAGTTGTCCATATTGAAGGCTATACTACTTTGGACGGCTTGCATTATACGCCCTAATATATAATCTACATCTTCAGCAGCCAAACGTCTGAACGGTACTATCACCCAATAATCGTCTACATCACCGTCATCTGACCCGAACCCAAAGGACAGACTCGTCCTGACCTCACGCTCGTCGCGATTCTGAAGAGCAAACTCTATAATACGCTGTACTACCCTGCGTATCCCGCGCTCAATTCCATTGCTATACAGGGCTCTAGGGTCGACTCTGACTCTATACCGATTTCTAGTCAAGGCGGGGGTGGGGGCTGCGGCGCGCACTAACTCGAACGTAATAACATCCTCAACAGAACGGGGGGCGGAATTAGGGGGTATATTAGGTGCTGCTGATGGGGGCCCTGTTGCGTAGGAGGGTTGGGGATCTATTATTGTAGACTTAACAGAACGGGGGGCGGAATAAGGGGGTATATTAGGTGCTGCTGCTGGGGAGGTTGTTGCGTAAGAGGTTGAGGGTTGGGGGTCTGCTGCAACAGGTACGTATTTCGGCCGCTTTATACCTGATGTGGGGTTCTCATACCTCCGCTTTGGACGTGCAACCTGTATCGCTGGTGAGGGTTCAGGGGAGGAGATCACAACTACACTGTCATCGTCATCCGTAATGATAGGGTGCTCTACCTCATCGTCGGTTCTGTGGGAGAAGAAATATAAGGATTAGCACTCAAAATTTGTAATATTTTGTAAATGACCCACTTAGGAGTGTGACGTGTTAGAAATGGACTCTGTAGAAAAATTCAGATTCACGAGCCCATCCATATGTATTATATCTGGACCTACAAGATGTGGTAAAACTGTGTTTATGCTTAAAATCATTAAAGAAAAGGGCGAGATGTTCTCGAAATTTGTGCATAAAGTTATATGGTGCTATTCGACGTATCAATCAGTGTTCAACGAGTACCAAGATGATATTTTGTTCCACAAAGGTGTATATGACGTTAATTCGCTAAAGGGAACTGAACATACAATCATTGTAATTGACGATCTCATATTGGAGATGGATAAAACGTTTGCCGAGACATTTACAGTATACTCCCACCATCTTAACATAAGCGTGTTCTTCATCAATCAGAATCTATTTTTCAAAAATAGATACATGCGCGATGTGTCGTTAAATACGCAATATCTAGTCTTATTCGCGCAACGTAGAGATGTATCACAAATTGGGGTATTAGCCAATCAAATGTTCCCGAATCAGCGTAAGGAGTTTTTGGAAGTTTATAAAGAAGCTACAAGCATGCGTTACGGATATTTGCTTTGCGACCTTCATCCGCGAAACACGTTTAGAGTGCTTCTGCGAACGAATATATTTCCAAACGAGCCTGAAACGGTGTATATTCCAGAATGACAAAGAGACTAAAGAAATACCATGAATTAATAAAAATCTATCATAGACTGCCCCGGGCAATGCAGCAGATGTTTATTAAAAATATCGACGCCGACTTTTTAAAATGCATCTGTGAAATCTGTCTTAACGTTATAAATTGCAATGTATCAATGAAAGCCCATCAGAAGGCTCGCCTACGCCGCTACAAGAACATAATACGTACACTCGCTCGTAAAAGTCAAACTGTAGCGAAGAAAAAACGAGTTATTGTGCAAACAGGAGGGTCATTTCTCCCCATCTTATTTTCAGTTTTGGGCCCTTTACTGACTAGATTAATATAATGAAGAAAGTGGTAGTGATTCCCCACGAGGTGTACGCCTCACTGCAAAGAGACACGGATCTAGATCCCCGTAAAAGCAGACTTAAAAGAATGGAAAGCGAATTGTTAGCCCTATTAAACAGTGAAAAAACACCTGATGAGAAAAGAATCTTATACCAAGAAGCTCTGCAGAAATTTCTTCACGAGTACGAAAATTATAAGAGCCCTACAGAGATTCCTGTGGTTATTAGGCACAGCACGGGGGACGATGGCGACATAGGATCTGTACCCGACGACACAGCTGACCAACCAAAAAGATTAGCCACACAACATATCGAACATGTATTAAAAAATACCCTCCCACTTACATTGAGGAGTAAAGGCTTAAGTCTTTATAATCTATTGAATGAGGATCCCGCCATACAATGGACCGATACAGGGGAGATCATTGTGGAAGGATCAAAGGTACAGGGATCGAATATCGTAGACATTGTCCATGATCTGGTGAGAAAGTGGGATAGGCCATCACCATCAGGATGGAAGCATATTAAAGCAAGACTACAACAAATAAATGTCCCTAAAACGTTGATAGGAAATCTGAACAGGTTAAAAGACTTGGAACATGCAACGCCTGTGACACAATTGAAGGCGCCGTCACCCCCGGCGGTAACACCTTTGAAGAGGAGCAAGAAGAGGTTAAACCAACCCTACCCACGTGCCTCTAAAATACGCAAATGGCTAACGTATTAACTAAACGCTATTATGACATTTCTACCCCATCCTCTTACGGCGGCGTAGATAGACTGTACGTTTACGGACTAGGAAAAAAAGATGTTGAAAGATTTTTGAGGGAGCAGGACGCTTATACGCTTCATAAGCCTGTGAGAAAAAGGTTTAAAACAGCCAAGACAACGGCTTCCTCGATTGATTCTATTTGGCAAGCAGATTTAACAGACATGCAAAGATATTCTGTGTATAACGATGGTTACCGCTACATTCTATTCATAATAGACGTGTTCTCTAGATATCTGTGGCTAGTTCCTCTGAAAAATAAATCACCTGAAACAGTTGCTAAAGCCACCAAAACGCTAATGTTAAAAGAAAACAGGGTTCCTGGCTATTTTTGTACGGATATGGGGAAAGAGTTTATAGGCCCTGCTTTTCAGAATATGTTGACAGAGTTTAATATCAGCTATTACACAACCAATTCTATACATAAGGCTTCTTTAGCTGAAAGAGTTCAGCGCACCATAAAGGAACGCATGCACCGTTATTTTACACATAAAAACACATACAGATTTCTAGACATTCTGGAACCATTGGCATCATCCTACAACCGCTCACACCATCGCACGATTGGGGCAACACCTAACGAAGTTTTAGAAAGAGGTACGCTCCCGAGAAGAGATGGACCACCACCACCACCACCACCACACTCTGTGCGCTTCAAAATCAATGATTATGTAAGGCTGTCGCGTTCGGGGAATAAATTCGCAAAGGGTTTTGAGCAAGGATGGACACGCGAGATTTTTAAAGTTAGGGCTGTGAGACCTAAAGGTGTGATAATGATGTATTACATTGAAGATTTGAATGGGGAAGAAATCTCAGGAGGCTTTTACCGCGAGGAATTGCAGAAAGTAGCGTTTACTTTAGAAAAAATGTGTTTAAAATTGAGAAAATTTTAGGAAGCAAAGGTTCAGGAAGGAGAAAAATGTACCTGGTGAAATGGCTAGGGTACCCAGAAAGCTTCAACACCTATATAAAAGCTGATGCAATAATGAAGCTTAAATAGTATGCAACATGGCTCCTAACCATTTCTACGTCACACTCCCGTCCTCCTCGTCCCTGTCTGTACACCCTAACAACACGCTAGCCAACTTTGTAACAGAACTCCATGGGCACATTGAATTGGGTCGTGATTCGTATGAGGTGGGGATATGCGAAATTCAGCTGGACACCGTCTTTTTAAATATTGAACATAAAGAAACCGTTTTTACGATTCTTAGAGACATTGACGAGTGTGAAAAAGCTGGGGTAGCTATGGATGAAACTATGCGCATCGCTTGGACTAAGATTGCACGGTATTACAGTACAGAAGTAAGACTAGGGCCGGGTCAATATGGTTCGGCCGAGGATGTTGTGAGAGGCTTAAACGTAAGTTTAAGAAACTCAAACCTTACGAATGATTTAGTATATGAAATCGTAAACAACCCTGCACATACACTAATCCTAAAATCAAAGACTAACAGATGTCTTAAAGAACATAGAAAGTTCAAAATTCTAACCAACGGCCGATATAGCGCAGCCTTCCAAAGAGACACATTTCACGAGACACAGTATAACTTGTCCAGATTAATGTATCAATTGAAGATGGAGAAATTGGCTGAAAGGTCCCCAGACATGTGCTATATTTACAGTAATATAGTGGAGCACCAGTTTGTTGGGGATACCCAGGCACGCCTGCTGCGCATTGCTCACATCCCCAACCATAGAGGAAGGAGTTTGAGTATTACATATGACAGACCCCATTATGTGAATGTCGCAACTAATTTAATAACCAATATCACAATATATATAAGAACGATTGAGGGCGAAAACTTCCCATTCGGTAACGGGAGCTTAACAGTGAAGCTACACTTTCGACGCACTGAGTTGTAATGGATAGAAAGCCTTTCACCGTCTATCGAGGGATGCGATACCAGCGCGGTAGTGGACTTGGATCCATTTTTTCATCCATACTACGTACGGCTGTTCCTTTGCTGAAGAGGGGTGCCAGATAGTTCACAATGCTGTAAATCGGAGCTGTCCTTTTTTGAGCTCCCGCCAACCCAAGTTTCTATTGAGCACAGTGACTTTATTACAATTAACCCTTTAAACACAATTAGTTCCCCGAGTGCACCTATAGAATTCGTGATACCCAGCTCAGGTCCCTACTTTTTTGATCCAAGCTGTGTGCACATGTACGCTAAGCTACGTATAGCCCATTCTGATGGAACGGCCTGCGATGACAAATATGCTGTATACCCTGAAACAAACTTTCTGCACGCCATATTCAACCAGTGTGACGTATATTTAAATCAGACCAACATATCGGCAGGCACGGGGTACTATCATCTACGAGCCTATTTGGAAAATGTCCTCAACTTTTCCAAAGAAGCGAAGGCTACCTTTTTAAGTGCGGAGGGATATTATCAAACTAAAGATGAAAATAGTATAAAGGACAAATTTAAAAATTCTAAAAAGAAAATATACGAGTGTTTTGGACGGTTGCACACAGATTTCACTTTCCAGGAGAAGTTGCTTGTGAACGGGGTGGATATGAAAATAAAGCTCACCCGCACGAGTCCTGAGATCTGCTTAAATCTGGATGCGAATCAAGAAGAGGGCGCAAAGTCCGTTGTGGTTCACATTATGGACACATACCTCCGCGTACGGCGAGTGAAATTAAGTTCACCAAAACAACTAGAAATTGAGAAAAATTTACTAAACGCTACAGTGAAATATCCTATTAACAGAGTGCAGATCAAACTATATACGGTTCCTGCAGGGTTGGCATCGAAGCAGATAGAAAACATTGCCCTGGGAAATCTTCCTAAAAGGATATTAATCGGCATGCAGGACCACGCTTCGGTGAATGGAAAATATAAAAAGAGTGCCTTTAAATTCGAGAATTTCGGACTTAAAAATATAACTCTATACGTTAATGGCACTGCTTTGGGTGGAACAATGGGTACGGACTATTCATCAGACGCTGTGTTACCTCTTTGTGCCAGAGCCTATAGTAATCTGACCCATATTGCAGGTGATTGTGATGAGCTTGGTAATGGGGTAACGCAGGAAGAATTCATTGATCAATTTAACCTTTATCCGTTTGACATTACACCTGACTTATCTGCTAGCGTAAATACCCATTTAACACCACAGCAGAGCGGTAACATCTCAGTGCGGCTGGAATTCGCAAAGCCTATAGACGCTCCTATTAGTGTACTAGTATATCTCGAATCGCAAGCCCTAATAGAAGTAGATAGATTTAGAAGCGTTATCACTGACTTTTAAAATGGATGCTAATACACTTCAGAAAGTAATGGAGCGAGTCACACGTTCCAAATTTATCGGCGTGTTTGCGAAGAATGAAACATTGAGTTTGCCAAGTACGCGAGAATGCGGTAGTCTTATTGTGAACACAGACATCATCGGTAATGAAGGGATTCACTGGATCGCTGTCTATTTTAAAAATAGACAGCGCCTGTACTATTTTGATTCACTCGGTACTCAACCCTGGAGTGACCCTATTATTGTAAAATTTCTCGCTCAGTTACATATTCCCGAAGTTGTATGGAACCCATTTCGTATGCAGGGATATTTTACTAATGTTTGCGGAATGTACTGTGTCTCATTTCTCATGCATATGTCAAATGATAAAGAATTTATAAATTTTTTAAATTTATTTGACCCGTGTCACACTCACCGAAACGATGAAATGGTATGCAGACAGATAAAAAACCGTTTTCCAATTGTACGTACTCGTTGTATATTATAATGTTTTTGTTCGTATATTTGTATATTCGTTTATTGTACTGATTTCTTTCATTTAATAAATTTATGAAAATATATTGTCTTCTTATCCCAAAAAGATCGAAAAACACTTACATTATTTGACATTGTTGACTGATTAGTATATCATCCGTATTCCCTTCAAAAGATTGTATAACTCGTGTCAAATCCTCATCGGACCTTAAAGGAAAACATATACAGAGTATACAGACAGACAGATCCCCATTATGTGAAGATATCTTTGGTTCGAGGAGTGAACGCCATAAAAATTTCGATTTTAGCATAATGGGGAAATAACATTGATTGACATTTTTGACTAGTATCTATTTGACGAAATACTACAACTCTCCGTATATATATAAAATCGAATTATGGACACTTACATTTCTATGGTAGTCCCTTGCGTCGGATTGTAAGGAGCGTCACTGCAAATATCTTCTACGGTTTGCGTCGAAAATAGTTCGCCACAATCAGCCGCATTGAAAAGACTAATTGTGGTTAATGCTGCAGTATCACGTTCTTCATACAAGTCTGGGGAGACGTACAGGTCCATGGTGGAGGATGTGTGACACTGCTGACTGATCAGTATATCATCCATATTCCCTTCAAAAGATTGTATAACTCGTGTCAAATCCTCATCGGACCTTAAAGGAAAACATATACAGACAGACAGACAGATCCCCATTATGTGAAGATATCTTTGGTTCGATTACCAATTTCGATTTTAGCATGATGGGGAAATAACATTGATTGACATTTTTGACTAGTATCTATTTGACGAATACTACAACTCTCCGTATATATATAAATCGAATTATGGACACTTACATTTCTATGGTAGTCCCTTGCGTCGGATTGTAAGGAGCGTCACTGCAAATATCTTCTACGGTTTGCGTCGAAAATAGTTCGCCACAATCAGCCGCATTGAAAAGACTAATTGTGGTTAATGCGGCAGTATCACGTTCTTCATACAAGTCTGGGGAGACGTACAGGTCCATGGTTGATTATTCACTGATGCGAAAATAGCTACTGTTACTCCCAACTGAAAATATCCCCTTTTATATGCACATTCGCCAAGCTCCGCCCAAAAGACCAGATGTTCGTCGTGATTGGCTGCCGATGTAGCTGGGTGGAGCTATGACGTGTACCATTCCGCTATAACGAGACCGGACGAGTAATTGCATCTTTATATTTCACTAATAGAATTAATGCTCTTATTCTCCTTTGAAAATTATTTGGTGATTCGTATAGAACTTTTGATATTGATTCCAAATATGGTTTCAGAAGTTTTCTATCACCCATAGTTTTCGAGAAAATAATATTTCCATTTACTCAATTTCCCGCATCTCTCGCTCTCTTTCTATATATATATATATATATATATATATATATATATAGTGTATGAGAGATAATTGTTATTATTACTAAATTGAGGTTATTGGTAATGGATCTGGGCAAGGTGTAATAATGTAATAGACCATAATATTCTATTGAAATAATTTGTATTGTTATGGTTTTAGATAATTTAAGCTCAAGACCTGCATTGTCTACATCGACTCCATCCGTGATATAAAAATAAATGCATATTTTATTTAATTATTTCATTACATTTATCGAATGTAAATTATCTGCTGCGACTCCCCATCCAACTACCACTCAGATCCAACGTCGCTTAGTTGCTCGGCTGAGTTATGATAAAAGAAAATTATGGCAGTGGGTATGAGTAAGTTGTTTGATGTAATAGAACACAACATTCTACTCAATAATTTGTGCTGTTGCACTGAATTAAAAGTTATTTGCCCGATAGATATAATATGCATCAGTAAATGAGGCTTGCACCACTAAAGCATTTGCCAAACATGGTGTGCCACGGTAAATTCAATTTATATAGATATGAGTAAGGTGCTTGATGTAATAGAACACAACATTCTACTCAATAATTTGTATTGTTGCGGTATTAGAGGGTCAATCAGTGACTGAATTAAAAGTTATTTGCCCGATAGATATAATATGCATCAGTAAATGAGGCTTGCACCACTATAGCGTTTGCCAAACATGGTGTACCACGGTAAATTCAATTTATATATATATATATATATATTGGGGGGGAGATCTCTCACCCGTTCTTCGGCCCGACCCCGTTTCATTGTAGAAATAATAATAATAATATTATATATATATATATATATATATATATATGGGATGAAATTCACAATAAAACGTGAAATGATGAATGCTGAAACATGGAGTGAGGCGAGGTTTTGCTTGCTTTGACTCGTAGAAAGGTAAAATAAAGCCGACCGAGTTGGGCAGATTCTCGGAAATCCTTTCCTCTATCGGATTATGTTTTGGGTATAAAAAGGTCTCTAGGGACACGAATCGAACGAAAAAGGTCTCTAGGGACTCGATTCGAACTGATTTAGTTTCTGCCTTTCATCGTGTGTGTGTGTGTGTGTGTGTGTGTGTGTGTTGTGTGCATGAGTTGTATATATATATATATATATATATATATATATATAGCGGGGTCGGACGTTTTTCCCACTGTTATTCGTGACTTAAATATTTATAATAAAAATCAAGTGTCTAAAAAGTTATTTAATAAGCAGAAATAAGATGTTTAAAAGAACAGATATTCTCGACCCCGCTATAGTGGCTGGGCAATCCAAATGAATAATTTCTTTATTTATCATCATTTTTTCATTTTTTTCGTCGCAGGAATGAGGCTATATGTTTCATAAGTTTTCATCTCGTTTGGTGGAATTGTATCGTAAATTATTTAAATGAAGTTTCAATTAATTGGTTTTACTGTTATTTAGGAAAATTTATATTGTGGAAGGATGAACAGCTGGGTTTTGCTGCGCGCAGGCTGCCGTCGGGTCTCGAACCCTGGGCCGATGGATTCGTAGTCCGCTACGCTAACCACTACACCACCGAGGCGGTATTTGTCATTACTTACTCGGACTATAGTGGATTTAATTATCCCAGAAGAGTTCCTTGTTCCATGCACGGTCTGTGTGTAGCATATATATATATATATATATATATATATATTGTGTGTACGTTTTTCCCACTGTTATTCGTGACTTAAATATTTATAATAAAGTAAACTTATGTCGAAATAGTTACCCATAAAATTAATTATTTTCTATTATGGCGTTTTCGAAGGTAAACTATGTTATTTGTTTCTTTAAGTTCAATGGAGTTAATGTTAAATTTGCTTCTAAACTAAAATTAAATGTTATAAAATAAATAATATATATATATATAGCATAATATATATCTAGCAATCCGATCATTGCAAAAAAAACTGGAAAGGTATGCAATTAATAAAGGTGTATTTAAACAGAATTTAATTGGAATAACTATCGTCATATATGTGTTACACGATTAATGGGACACATGGCGCTATCTGGAATACCTTGCGCTATCTGGCAACTCAGCCAGAATAGAGGATTATAAAAGATCGCGAAGCTGGTGAAGAACCATTCCCCCCTCGGCTCCGGCCGAGTAAGGAGCTCTGCTCCTTCTATTTCAGGCCCTTTGGTAAACCCCATAGTGGCCTCTTAGGTTAGGGAAACGAAAATAAATTGGGGGAGAACTCCACTCTGTCCTTCAGGTGTCTCTCTCTCTCTCTCTCTCTCTCTCTCTCTCCTGCATGTATCTTCCTCCTTCAGATGTCTCTCTCTCCTGCATGTTTGCCTCCAGCATGTGTACTGCATGTGTACTCCTGCATGTGTGCGTATGTGTGTACCTCCAGCATGTGTACCTACTGCATGTGTACTCCTGCATGTATACGTATGTGTGTACCTCCAGCATGTGTACTCCTGCATGTGTACCTATCCTCTCTCCTTCAGGCGTCTCTCCCTCCTACAGGCGTCTCTCTCTCTCTTCTTCAGGCGTCTCTCCCTCCTACAGGCATCTCTCTCTTCTTCAGCTCTCTCTCCTTCAGCTGTCTCTCTCTCTCTCCTTCAGGCGTCTCTCCCCCTTGGCTCAGCCAACTGGCTGATTCTGGCTGATTCGGAGCCTATAAAACAACGCCAGCCCGGCTGGAAGTCTTAGTGTGCACTTGGCTCCTGCCAGGTGAACACCTCTCCTCCTTTCTCTCCTCCTCCTTTCTCTTGGGGGATAACGCCGCCTCCAAGTTTCCCCCACCCCCCCTTTGCAACAACCCCCCTTTGCAACAGCCCCCTTTGCAACAACCCCCATTTGCAACAGCCCCCTTGCAACAACCCCTTTGCAACAACCCTTACCCCCCTTTGCAACATTACATAATAACCTGCAAATTCCTGCACTCTCCCCTTTTGCGGCTATACTACTGTCGTTTCCTGGCCGATGTCAGTTACTGTTTGGTGGGCAGCTTCATTTGGAAGTATTGGGGTTGCGGCCCTTGATACCAGTGTGTTTGTTGCATTATTGGTGGATAGTGTTGAATAGAAGGGTGATGTATGTAATGTTGTGGTGCATATATCTGCAAAGTTCTGCCTTTTCTTGTTAGAAGGGGGAGCTGTGCTTTTTCTTTCTCATTTCCTCACAAAAATATGTTTCATTTCTCTTGTTATTAATTCTTTTTCGGATGTGCTATGATTTTCCTCGTCCTTTTCTTTGCGTATCCTTTATGTGGAAATACGGGCACTCTATATTAAGGCGGTTTTTTTCTGTAATTGAATATTACAATATTACAGTATTTTCTTCAAAGTGTCACATTGGAAAGTTAGAGAAAAGGAATAACAATGTGTTGAAAGTCGGGTACTGCGTGCTCTCCTTAAAGGAAGTGGTATGCAGTTAAAGCGTTCTGAAGAGCAGCGTCCGTTATAATAGCGATAGTAAAGAGAAAGTGAGGCAACATTGCGGCGAAGAGAGAATGAAGACAGTCAGTAAGAGAGGCAGAAGTAATGAAACGGAAAACCTTTGATTCCATCCGGTAAAATAGAGCTGTGAAGGTTGAGCCAACTCACAATGAGAAGCGTATTCCATTCAAAGTAGGACAAGTCCCTGTATAGAGACGGCAACTGAGTTGAGTTGAAGAAACCGCGGAAAGATCACGAGAAAAGAAATGCCAAAGGAGAAGAAAGAATGGGTTGTGTATTGTGAAGATAAAGGGATAGTTTTTCAAACATTGAAAACAACAAGGTTTTCTCTGCCCCAATCAGAGACAGTAGAAAGATGAGAGTTCAGGTGCACCATAGCCGTCCTACGCGAACATGGAGTAACTGTTGAGGGAGATTCTTTGTGAAGTGGATGAAGTGAAGGGTAGGATCATCGGCATAGGCGTGGAAAGGAGAGGAAGTGCGACTTAAAAGGTCATTGATAAATAAAAGAAAAAGAGTGTGTAACAGGAGAACGCCCTAAGGCAGGCGTGTTCAAAACTGTGCAAACGGGCACATTTGTGCCCGCGAAGGACCGGTTAATAAGAAGCATATTGCAATTAAAACCAGATCATAATATTTTGTGTGTTTTATGTATTTTTTATCATAATATTTTTTGTGTGTGCCCGCCTGTGCTCCAGCATTTGTAAAGTGCCCTGCCCTAAGGAATACCACTCTTAATAGCTTCAGGAGAATAACAGTGGTCATCTAAAACCACAGCTATAGATCGGCCAGAAAGGAAATTGAAGACATAAATGGAAGGATAAAGCCGAGTTAGGGGAATTTGGAAATTAAAAATTTGTACCAGACTCTATAAAAACTTTTGATATGTCACGAGTAATAGTAAAGTTTTCACCGAAATCTAGAAAGGATGATTACCAAGATCGCTAGTGAAGCGCACTTAGCGTAACCCATTCTTACTATCTGAGAGAAGATTGTGAGAAGAGATGTGTTTGAGAACCTTCCTATGATGGATAGGTTTAAAAACTTCAGAAAAACATGAAATCAAAGAAATTGGACGCTAGTTGGAGTGTTGAGAAAGGTCACCCTTGTGTGGGACATGGTCAATGAAAGCGAACTTCAAGCAGAAAGGAAAATTACCAGATGAAAGACAAAGACAAAAAAGTTTACCTAGGCAGGGTATCAGCACAGAAGCACAGTTCTTTAGAACAGCAGGAGGGACACCATCAAAACCGTACGCCTTCCTGGAGTTGAACCCATATAGGGCAGAAAAAATCTTTGGAAGAGAGTCTAATTTCACACATAATTAAGTCAGTCAAAGGGAGGAGGCGACTTTACCTTCTAAAAGCCTCCTCTGTGTTGTGTATAGCTTTAGGGTAAGCAAAGTTAAAAAAATGTTTTTGGCATATGTAGTAGGGATACAATATGGAATGTACGCCTTTGCTGGAGAGAATCACCGTCGTCACGCCCTCAGAGGACCCAGATGGGCCCCGGCCACGGAAGCAATAATCATTCCATGGAAAATCAAAGATGTACTGCCCAAGGGACTCCCAATCAACGGTACTAAAGACCGAACTGGAGCGATAGGACAGGAAACAGATATACTGTATAGTAAGATTATAGTCGGAGGAGCCCAACGGAAGAAAAAAGTTTAACAGAATAAGAAGAAAGATGAATAGTGAGAATTAAATCCAGAATGTTGGGTATATCTCCAGGCGATTGGGAATACGAGTAGAGTGCTACACAATGTGCTCTAGTTCATTCAAGATAGAAAAGTTGTAATCTGGTTCACCAGGGGTGTGAGTGAAATGGGAGGAAAGCCAATGTTGGTGGTGAACATTGAAATTTCCTAAAATGGAGATTCATCAAAAGGAGAGTGAGATACAATGTATTCCACTTTGCAGGCCAGGTTATCAGAGAGTTTCAGTAGTATTAGGAGATAGGCAGACAGCATAGGTTTATTTAATTTGAGATTGGAATGTAAGCCGTAACCAGAGGTGTACAATTCGCAGGATTTAAGTTTGGGAATACGAGAGCAAGTTAGGTCTTTGCGTACATATACGCACCATCCACCTTTGGAATAAAATTGGCTAGAGAGACAGTGAGAGGTTACAGAAAAGAGGTTGCTGTCAGTCGTCCCAGACACCTGAGTTTCAGTGAGAAAGAGAAGTTGAGGTTTAGAGGAGAAGTGTTGATCAACAGATTGAAAATTTGAGAAAAGGCCACGAATGTTGCAGAAGTTAACGAAAAGTAAATTTGGCAGAGGACCAGGATATCCAAATAGGCAGTAGCAGAACTAGTCCCGCTGTCCGGGTCTGCATTTCTGGTATCGGCAGCTGGAGATCCAGAAGTGGGGACATTTAGGATCCTCTCCCCATGGGACTTCGAGGCTCTTGAAGTCTTTGCCATTTTTTTTTAATTTTGAAAAGATTATGTTGTAAGATGCATGTATGTGTAGTGAAGAATAAGGAGAGAAGTGTGTGTTTGAGTGCATGCTGGACTGCTCACAGGGTAGATGAGACACGGAAAAAGATCAGCTAAGGAGGCTAGTGACAGGAGAAACGGGAATTCCAGCACTCCCTGTCTCCTGCTTAGCGTTCGCCCCGGAGTACCTTCCTGGTCGATTGGTGTCTGCAGTCCAAGTTTATATAAATTTGCTTTCCGTTCTAATGAGGTTAAATGAGTATAGGATAATTGGATAACATTGATGGGTGGAGTGGTGGGGATTCTTCTGGTTTCATACCCATTGTATTAAAAATAACCATTTCTGCTTTTGCACGAAAATTAAATCTCTTCTATAGATGTCTTTTTAGAAAGACGATGTTCCCCTTTCATTGGAAAATTGCTAGTGTTGTCTCTATTTCTCAGTGTTTCCTCTAGTATTAGTAGTAATTATCGTCCTATTTCAGTTCTTCCAATTGTTTTTTGGAAAATGACAACATTCTTCCACAAAGGCAGTATGTCTATAAGAAGTGAATGAGAACTTGTGACGTGTTGCTTCATTTATCACAGAAGGTTTAACATTCCCTTGATAGTGATTTGGAATCTTTAATATTTCAAATTGACTTCAGTGCTGCCTTTGATCAGGTTAATCATCAAGCATTGTTATTTATACTTGAATAATTGGTATTGGTGTTACATTTTACGTTTGCTGGAGGATTATTTTTCTGAAAGGAAGCAGAGAGTGGTTATTGATGTATCTTTTAGTAATAATAAGAGTATTATATCTTGGTTGCCTCAGGGCAGTGTATTGGGACCTCTTCGCTCTCTTGTTTATATTGCTGACTTGCATGTAAATCTTAAAAATACACTGATCGGGTATGCCAACGACTCGAGTCTTTGATAAAGACTTCAGTCTCTTACAAGTGAGCTCAATTTGGTAATGTCATAGTGTAATCAGTGGGAATGAAGCTAAATGCTGGCAAGACTATATCTCTTATTGTAAGAGAGATACAATCTTCTCCTTATATGTAAATAGATTGTAGACACAAATCGACCAGGGAAGTACTCCCGTGGGGCGGGGGCGTTAGGTAGAAGACAGGGCGTGCTGAAACTCCCGTTTCTCCTGCCACTGTCCTCCTTAGCTGATCTTTTTCCGTGTCTCATTTACCTTGTGAGCAATCGAGCACGCTCTCAAACACACACTTCTCCCTCTATTCTTCACTACACATGCATGCATTTTACACACTACACGATTTTTTTCAAAATTTATTAAAAAAGTAGATAAATAATACATGGCATCATGGGACTTAGATATCTTGATTTTGGCTCTCTCCTTCTCATATAGGGGGGGGGAGGGAGTTTTTGCAAGTACTCCCCCTTGCTCCCTCCTTCCTACATAAAACGTATGTCTCGTACAAATAAACTCCCCATCCTCCATTAAAACTTAATAACAAATTTAGAAAACCGCAACTCCCTAAGAATTCTGGGTGTAACAGTTGATGCCAAATTTACATTTTGGAGCATGTCAGAAAAATCTCATCTAATTCTTCTATAAATTAGATATAATTCGTAAAGCGTCTTCTATCTTTCATGATAAGCACATTAATTTTACATGCTTTCGTTCGTTTGTTCTGCCTCTCTTGGGATATTGTTCCCTGTTTAGGGATCTGCTGCTGATTGTCACTTCAAACTTTTAAACAAAATTGCTAGGAATGTTGTTTCTATTTCCTTCAGATGGGAACTATTCTCTTGAATAAAGAAGAAATACTTTTTGCTTGTCTATCCTCCATAAAATATATTTTGATCGTAATCTTTCTTTATCTTATTTCTTCCAAATCATGTTCCCAATAAAGTTCGGTCACATGAGTTTACTCTTGCACAAACTTTCTGTAGCACAACTCAGTATCAGCAGTCATTTCTGCTCAGAACCGTTAAACTATGAACAGTCTGATACTGACAGCATTTACTACAAATATTAATCGGTTTAAAAGAGGTTGTAATAGAATTTTAACTGATCAATGAAGTTGAAAAAATGTAAGAGGTATAAGTATTATCTTTAATTTAATTGGAGGACTTGCGCTGCATTCACTTCTCTCATGCCTGTTTTTTTGTTTCCTTTGTGAAAGACTTCTTGTGGGAGCCTGTGCATAAACAGGTAAATGGCGATATGCTTGTTTCACAGGAAAGCTCATTCATATTTAGTAATAATATGAAGAATTGGGGCCCTATGCAAGCGGTCGAACTGAAGTTTTCCTAGTTCCCACAAAACGTTCAAATGAACAACCAAACACAATGTTTGACAAAAACATTTACAGTATTTTCATGAAAGTAAAGCTAAAGACAAGACAGACAGAATCATAAAACGAATCGAATAAAAGGCAAAATTAGCAACGGTCAAGTCTGTCCCTGACTGCAGATCAGTTTAGTTAAAAACCTTACGACCTTACGATGAGAAACGGGCTGATAATATCATTAAAATTTATTTGACGTAACAAGTCATGTTCCAAGCTCATCAAGGTAAGGCAGTTAAGGAGGCCTTCAGACATACAAGTACGCATAAGATTTTTTACCAGTTTCAGTTTTGAGAAGGAACGCTCACCACTGCTATTAGACACCATCAGCGTCACGTATATTTTGAGCATGATCTCACAATTCGAAAAAGTAGACTGAACTTCTTTGTGTATGATCAGATTGTACAAAAACTGCTCCATGGAGATCGTCTTGCTTTTCTGGTGTGCAAACGCATTTGCAAATGTCTGAAACTGAATTAGTTCGTCGTTGATGTCGTCCTCCAAGTCATCGCTGTAGAACGCACGCAGTTCCCGACCAGCTTCACGAAGATCATCTGCAGATAAAGAAAAGAACTGCGCCAGGAAGCCAAATCGGTCGCAGATCTCATGGTAGGCTTTGAGTCGCTTGTCGAGGCAGCTAATGAGCGTTCGAATTGTTGACAGGAACGAGTTTTTCTTGAAGTCTTCTCGAGCGGCAGCAGCGGCCTCAGCTGGCGTCGGTGTCGTGTTTGCCTGCTCAACGGCCTGCGACGCAGAAACAGCGCCGACTGGCTGTAGGCGCACGTTGCTCTGCCGCGGTCGTAGCTTAGTGACCGTGTACTCGTCCATGTCCGACAACTCCATCCCTACTTTCTCATAATCATCAAATCGATGGGCAAAGCTTTCGGTGAACGTCCTCAGCGACTTCATGAGTGCAACTGTTGTGTTCAGATCCAATTTCACAGCTTGCAGTGATTTGCTCGTCTGGTCGAAGCGTTGCAGAACGCCATCTCAGAACACAGAAAAAATGCCAGTTTCTAGACGATTCATTCTGTCCCGCAAGCCTGCCGCTGTGCAGCGCGTCTCAGTTTTTTGTTCGGAATTCTCTGCAATCTTATTCAAGACTTCGCGAGTTTCGGTATAGCCTGCTCGCATGGCATGTGTGGAGTCCGTTGGGCAAGACCAGCAGCTGGTGCACGGTCTGCGAGGCCCGCGCCATCTGAAGGGCCCGCACCCGCACCAGCTTCACCTGTCCTCCTGCATATCTGCTTTGGTGTTTATACATGATGATCACTGCACAAGACTTTGAAACATGGGAAAGAAATAATTTCAGTGTTTCTTTTTAATTTGTTTAGTTTTTCTTTAGTTTTTTAGTTTATTACGGGCCCTGTGCAGAGTGCACAGTTTGTACATGTGATAATCCGGCCCTGGGTGTAAGGAATGACCTACGGCCAGCAAGGTGTTTATCGGCACATGGGTATCATTATCCTCTGTTTCGTTTCTTTCTTGGAAACTTTACTGTTTTTTTTTGGACCTGAAGGAGAAGGTGGTAGCCCTGTGAAATATTTTGAGCGTCTTTAAAATCTTAAATTTTTTTACATTTTAGAATTTAGTTTGAACTTTCTTTTATATTTCCTCTGTTTGGATAAGTTTGCTTGTTTATATATGTTGTAAAATACAACAAGAGAAAATATTATGAGCAAAAAATAAAATCGGTTGAAAAGAAATAGAAGAGGCGCGCGTCTGCTTCCATATATGGCACGTAGACGTCGCGTCGAATCTCTTAAGGAGTCGCCATGAATATTAAAGACGTCTAAGCGACAAAATTGGCCTAAAAATCCTTCTGGTCCCTACTTGGCCAGACTGATGGATGGAAGGTGCCCCGTCTGGAGGTCACCCTTAAAATCCTTTCTCGCCCTATGTTCTCAAGTGAGTGACATCGTCGCCACTCCTTTCCTCCCTGATTATATAAAAAAGACCGAAGCCCTTTCTGTTTAGATTCCACTAGACTTCGGCGAGTAAGGGTTGAAAACGCGCGATTAGTTAAAGGGTCTCCGGATCTGGCCCACGTCGATCTGTATAGTTTAAGGACTTTGATTACGGGATTTTGATATCGAGAAGGTCTTTATTTGGTTTGAGTGACTGCAGGTAGGCAGGCTCTAGGTTTCCTTGACTCAGAAGATATCATATAAATCCTAAGGACTAGAGTTAAGAAGCTTTCTTGATTTAAATTATCATTGATTATCAATTATCAATTATCTTGATTTTCAAGCAATAAATTGCACTCAGATAAATATATTCAGTCGCGGCTGACATTGGTGTTATTACCCTACCACGATCCCTTAAAATTTAGCGCACTCCTATTCGGCCGTAACTCAGACCGGTAATACATTGAGAAGACCCCTCCCAGAGAAGAAGAGTACCTGCAAATTAGTCGTACACGGACCCTTCCTACAATCTACGCTCCGGCCCAGCCCCTTCCGCAGAACGACTGCTCAGGGGCAGTACGATATATACAGGGTGTTTCAGGAGGAAATGTCAATACTTCGGGAGGTGATAGTATCGGTCATTCTGAGAAAAAAAGTTCATATGAACATGTGTCTAATTCTGAATGGTTACGGGGATAGAGCTGTTTGAATCTGATGCGCGCGCAGCTCTTCCTCCCCCTTCCCTCCTCTATAACCTTGAAACATGTAAGCTGTAATGTAAGCATGTAACATAAGCCAATCGACAGCTGACTGTTGTGAGTGTCATTGTTTGGTGTTTGAAGCAGTGTTAAGAATGCCACACACCTTCACACATGCCGAATATGCAGATATGGTGTATGTCTGCGGTTTTTGCGATGGAAGTGCAACAGCTGCTGTTGCAGAATACCGTCGACAGTTTCCGAACCGCAGAATTCCGGATCGAAGTGTGTTTACCAGGGTTTTCAACACATTGCGTGAGATTGGTACACTTCCCAGCGCTCATGTTTCATCTGAACGTGAAGGTCAACAAGATGTGGATGAAGTGGAAAACATTCTTCAGTTGGTAGGGCGTAGTCCTACTACTAGCTCACGAAGAATTTCTACATGTCTCGGTGTCCCACACACAAGAGTATGGCGAAAATTACGTGAGAAAGGCTTGCATCCATATCATGTACAGCGTGTACAACACCTTCAACCAGGAGAAGCTGCCATTCGACTGCAATTTTGTCATTGGGTAAATGCTAATCGCTGATTGCTTCGATTAATACTCTTCACCGATGAAGCTACTTTCATCCGTGACGGTATCAACAACACTTGTAACTCTCATCGGTGGTCAGACGAAAATCCAAATGCCACTGTGGAAACAAATTTTCAACATCGCTTTTCTGCCAATGTGTGGTGCGGTATCATCGATGATCAGCTGATTGGCCCTGTTACTTTAGAGAATCGTCTTACAGGACAAAGTTACCTAGAATTTCTGCAAAATGAATTGCCAGGACTATTGGAGGATGTTCCTTTGGCTACACGCGCTGGTATGTACTTTCATCATGACGGAGCTCCTCCACATTCTACCGTCTGGTGATGCAATACCTAACTCAAACTTTCCCTTGTCGATAGATCGGCCGCGGTGGTCCCATTCAATGGCCACCAAGGTCTCCAACCTCTCTTCGTTAGATTATTGTTTGTGGGGGTGGATGAAAAGTCAAGTTTACAAAAGAAAGGTGGATACACGAGACGAATTGCTCGCGCGCATTTTGGATGCTGCTGTCCGCATAAAGGAACGTCAAGATCAACTCAGTCGCGCTTCATAGGAATTTTCAGTGTTGATTATGATACTGCATATTATTTTTTTCTTTTAGGTAGGGGATGACTACGAAATTAACAATAGGCGAGAGGGTGAGCTTGGTTTTAATGCATGGCATACCAGGTACTACAAATCGATGAATCGGTACAGAATTTAAATTCTGTACTGATAGCTGGTACCCGTGTATGGACTTGGAATAGTCTTTGATACTACACTCCGATTTCTTCTTGTAGTGGATCAGAGGGTTCTGTGAAAACTTACTAAATTATCTGATGGTTCCCTGATTGTTCTTGGAGCGTATCGGAGAAATTATTCTATTTTAAAACTAAGTTCTCTGGAGAAGTAGGGTTCAAAGGAGAAGACAAAGCTATCCTCTTACTGTATTTCACTGCTTTTAAAAGTTACACGTAATGCTTCAGCATCTCGGCCAGATCAGAATAATAATTTAAATCATTACAACAGTTTATATACAAACTAACTTGGTGACATCATTATTATTTAATGTTGACCTGTTGTTTTTGATTCTCAGTAGGCTGAATTCTTTTGCAAAATATTTGAAGATGAAGGTAAATTTTTTTTGCTGTAACAACATATTGACAGATAAGCGAGATATTTGAAGATGAAGGCATATTTTTCTTTTAAACAGTATATTGACAGATCTGATGTTATCATGATTTGCAAAGTTAACTAAAAATGGAAAGTGAAATATACATTTTATTATGAATTAAAATTAAACATGCATATGAGAAAATATTAAATACTTAAAATTAAAAAGTAAGTATTAATTTAGAGTTTCAGCAAGATATGACTTCATCTTTTACAACTAAGAGAATGTATAAAAAAATTAACATTGCAGAATTTAACATGATTACATGATTAAGTTTAATCTAAAAAATGATTAGGTTATTTAAAAAAAGAAATATTGCGCGAGTTTGGACTTTATATGCAAAAATTAATGTTAGAATTATTGGATCACCTAAAGATCAGGACCCCAGCCTTCTTTAGTTAGCTTTATAAGGCTAACTAACGAAAATATCACGACCTAACCTAACCAATCGTTAGGTCAACTGTACGCCCTTGACGATTCGTTCGGTTAGGTCGTGATATTTTCGTTAGTTAGCCTTATAAAGCTAACTAAAGAAGGCTGGAGGCCCTGATCTTCAGGTGATCCAATAATTCTAACATTAAATTTTGCATATAAAGTCCAAACTTGCGTAATATTTCTTTTTTTAAATAACCTAATCATTTTTTAGATTAAACTTAATCATGTAATCGTGTTAAATTCTGTAATGTTAATTTTTTATACATTCTCTCTTAGTTGTAAAAGATGAAGTCATATCTTGCCGAAACTCTAAATTAACACTTACTTTTTAATTTTAAGCATTTAATTTTGTCTCATATGCATCTTGGCAAATCATGATAACATCAGATCTGTCAATATACTGTTTAAAAGAAAAATACGCCTTCATCTTCAAATATCTCGCTTATCTGTCAATATGTTGTTACAGCAAAAAAAATTTACCTTTATCTTCAAATATTTTGTAAAAGAATTCAGCCTACTGAGAATCAAAAACAACAGGTCAACATTAAATAATAATGATGTCACCAAGTTAGTTTGTATATAAACTGTTGTAAGACGCATAAACCTGGAGTTCCGCTTCGCCCCATTCTTGCCGCCATAAATACTCCAAGTTATAACCTCGCAAAACGTTTGGTCCCAATCATAGACCCTCTCACACGTAGTCATTTCACTTTGCGAGATTCTTTTGAGTTTCTTGATTGTGTCACAAAGTTGAAATTTAAGGATTGTTTCATGGCTTCCTTTGATGTTCAGTTTTTGTTTACCAATGTACCTGTTTTAGAAACTTGTGATATTATTATAATTTCTTTGTTTGGTTCCACCAATGACATTTTGGGATTAAGCAAACAATTGTTTTCAAAACTTTTAAAATTATCAGTCCAGGATATCATTTTCTTTTTTAATAAAGAACTTTTTCACCAGCACGAGGGAATGGTAATGGGTTCGCCCCTTGGTCCGTCTTTTGTTAATAGTTTTCTTTGCTTTCACGAGGAAAAGTGGCTGAGGGGTTGTCCGCCTGATTTTAAACCTATTTTATTTAAACGTTATGTAGAAGATTGTTTTGTCATTTTTAAGCATAAAGATCATGCCCTTTATTTTTAAATTACATTAATACTAAGCATCCTAATATTAAATTCTCTATGGAAGTAGAAGAATACAATAAAATTTCGTTTCTCGATGTTACCGTAAATAAACATAGTACAGACTTCTCAACACAGATATAAGGAAAACCAACCACCACCCAACTCGGTACTCATTTTTTTAGCAATATCCCACTTACACTGCGTTCGCATTTATTAAGAAGATTACATTTTCTCCAATATTTTCAAAAGTTTTCCCCGATTTCAATGAAATTTGTAGCAAATAATCACTATATATAGCAGCATTGATGGTATTCATTTCGATAAAATATTTTGATAATTAAAATAATTATCTCATTTTATTGAAAAATATGTAAAATATTGTGTTCCGAATTATTAATCAAGTATTCTATTTACGGATCTAAATGGTGAAAATGGGTAAGAAGAAGGATTTAACACTAACTGAGAAAAGAGAAATAGTCAAGTTACTCGCTGAAAATATAAAATCTATTAAAATTGCGAAGCAGTTTGGCAGAGCTTATCGAACTGTAAACAAGTTTGTGGCGGATGGTACCAAACTGAGGCAGCGAAGTGATAAACGAGCTATAAGAAAAGTGACAAGGCGGCAGATATCTGTAATCAAGCGCAAACTGCAAAGCATCCATTGTCCTTAAGTAAAGAGGTTTTTGAGCAGGCTGGCATACATAATGTACCAAGAACATCTCGATGAGGAATCCTCCAAACAATTGGCAAGACGTGCAAACTTACGATTCAATCACCATTAACACCCAGGTACAAGAAGCAGCGTGTTGAATGGGCGCGTCAGTACGTGAAAACAGATTTTAATACTGTATTGTTAACCGATGAATGAAGAGCAACCGTTGAGGGATCTGATGGTTGGTCAAGAAGATGGATTGCTAAGGGTCAATCTCTACCATGGAATGAGGTTTTCTTTTAGAAAGTTTGTGTAAGACTGGGCATTCATTTTTACACTATCAGGCACTCTGTATGGGACAGCTACTTCATTTCCTATCAGTCCTGCCCAAAATATGACACTACCTCCACCTTGTTGGCGTCTTAATCTCGATGGTAGAGATTGGCTCTCAGCAATCCATCTTCTTGACCAAACATCAAGTTCCTCAAGGGTTGCTTTTCATTCATCGGTGAACAATACAGTATTAACCCTTTAAGCCCTGAATTTTTTGTAGGGTTAAGTTATGAATGCGTGTATTTGAAACGTTAGCAATTGGCATCTTCAGTCCTTAAAGGGTTAAAATCTGTTTTCACGTACTGATGCGCCCATTCAACACGCTGCTTCTTGTACCTGGGTATTAATGGTGACTGAATCGTAGGTTTACATGTCTTGCCAATTGTTTGGAGGATTCCACATCGAGATGTTCTTGGTACATTATGTATGCCAGCCTGCTCAAAAACCTCTTTACTTAAGGACAATGGATGCTTTGCAACTGGCGCTTGATTACAGATATTTGCCGCCTTGTCACTTTTCTTATAGCTCCTTTATCACTTCGCTGCCTCAGTTTGGTACCCTCCGCTACAAACTTGTTTACAGTTCGATAAGCTCTGCCAAACTGCTTCGCAATTTCAATAGATTTTATATTTTCAGCGAGTAACTTGACTATTTTTCTTTTCTCAGTTAGTGTTAAATCCTTCTTCTTACCCATTTTCAACATTTATATCTGTAAATAGAATACTTGCTTAATAATTCGGAACACAATATTTTACATATTTTTCAATAAAAGGAGATAATTATTTTAATTATCAAAATATTTTATCGAAATGAATACCATCAATGCTGCTATATATAGTGATTATTTGCTACAAATTTCATTGAAATCGGGGAAAACTTTTAAAAATATTGGAGAAAATGTAATCTGCTTAAACCCCTTAACTGCGGAGCGCACATATTTGTACGCTCGGTCATCAACGAGGTATTGCGGAACACACATATATGTGTGCCATGAATTTATCGTGAATAACAGCCTGCGGAAAGCACAAATATGTGTGCTCATCTATGATTCGTTGATTTTGTTTTAACTTATGACGTCAGTCACACTCTGATTGGTTAAAAAATATCAGTACATAAATTAGAAATGTTGTATTTCAGTTATTGCCAGAAATTGCGTGCGTGTGAAGTGTTTTTTTTTTTGCCTCCCTTATTTGTGACAATGGCAAAACGTAAACCTCTAAGTGATAGTGATTTGCGATTGTTATTACAACAATATGATGATGATTATAGTTTGCGTCTTTCTGATACAGATAGTGATGATGATTTCAATTCCGATACTGAATCTAATTCTGATCAGAGTGAATCTGAGGATATAGCCAATTCAAGTGCAGATTCATGGCGTCCAAATGGTAATGTGCGCAATCCTTTCCCATTTACCGGTGATAGTGGCCCTAAAATTAGTAATAATATGGAAGCAAATGATGTATTAGGAATTTATGAATGTATAGTTACTGATGAAATAATAAAACTTATTTGTGATGAGACAAATAAATATGCTGAAAAGTGTATTTCAGAAAAGAGAGGGCAACCATTTGGAATTCCTAAACGGAGTAGGCTTCATGACTGGAGTGATGTTTCTGTGCAAGAAATAAGGCTTTTTGAAGGCATATTGCTTTTGATGGGAATTGTACAAAAACCAACTTTACAATCATATTTTTCTAGAAAACCTCTACTAGATACGCCCATATTTTATAATATTGTGAAAAGGGATAGATTTTTGTTGGTGATGAGGTTTTTGCATTTCTCAGACAGTACCGATTCAAGCAATAAACTGTACAAAATTGATGAGGTGTTAGACTTATATAAACAAAGCTTTCAAAAAGCTTATGTCCCTTCTCGTGACATTTCAATTGATGAAAGCTTATTACTATGGAAGGGAAGGTTGAGCCGGAAAATGTATATTCCCCTCAAACGTGCAAGATTTGGAGTGGAATGTTTCATGCTCTGTGAAGCCAAAACAGGCTATATATATAACTTTATTATATATACAGGTAAAGGAACACAGATTCCTATAAATGTTGGTGATGTAGATGAAACAAAACAGTCCCATTCAACCAACATAGTCATCTCACTTATGGAAAATATGTTGGATAAAGGGTACTTCCTAGGCCTAGATAATTACTATTCGAGTATATTTATGTTTGATTATCTTGTGTCACACAAAACAGATGTCATTGGAACTGTGCGAAAAAACAGAAAAGGACTGCCAAAGGAAGTGACATCAGCAAAGTTGAAGAAAGGTGAAACAGCTGTCGATACAGAAATAAATTGATGGTCATGAGGTGGAAAGATCGAAAAGATGTTTTTGTCATGAGTACTATTCATGATGCAAAAATGGAAACCATAACAGCAAGAGGTGGTATAGAAAAGCAAAAGCCAAAAGTTTGCATAGACTATAAACATAATATGGCAGGAGTTGATTTGATGGATCAGTTTCTCTCGGCTACAAACTGTGCAAGATCTCATCTGAAGAGGTATTATAAGAAGATTTATTTACGTTTCTTGGATATGAGTGTACTGAATGCACACGTAATTCATAAAAAACTAGGCGGTAGTCTTACTTTTCTGCAGTTCAAAGAGAGAATGATTACAGCTTTATTTGAAAAATATGGACACAGCACTGACAGTTCCCGTTCTAGTAGCGGGCCTACAAATGATGCAACTCCAGCTCGTTTGACTGGCCGTCATTTTTTGGAAGAGTCTTCTATTATTGCATCAGGACACCAAAGAAGGCAATGTGTTGTATGTGCGAAAAGAAAACAAAGAAAAGTAGTACAGTTTTTATGCAAACAATGCAAAGTACTCATTTGCCCTACAAAATGCTTTGAAGATTACCACACAAAAGTCAACTTCGCCTAAAAATAGTAAGTAAATAACTTTTCATTTAAAAATTGTCTGTATTTTTCTGTATTTAACATATATTTTCCTCATATATATAGTCTAAATCAAGTTGAACAATAATAAATGTTGATACATCATCGAAAAAAACTATATAAGCAACACAACAAACAAAATTTCGGTAAACCCCAAATTTTGTAAATTTGGGGAAAATGACTCCGCACTGTGCGTTCGTTTTCGTTCGGAGCCTCACGCAGCTAAGGGGTTAATAAGTGCGAACGCAGTGTAGTTTTAAGCTGGCTAGTATTAAAAGTCGTATTTTTAAAGCCTATCACCTCTGTTGAAGTTGGTCTTCATTTAACTTAGAAATTCAGTATCTTAAGAGATTTTTTAACTATAATTTTTATTGCACTTCGACTATTGAGACTTTAATTTCAAAATTTCTAAATAACTTATGTTCGCTCAAAATAATTCAGTCCACAGTTCCGAAACAGAAGGTTTATCTTAAACTTCCTTTTCTAGACCAACTAATTTTTCAACTTAATAAAGATGTCCACTCTATTTTGGACAGACACTTCCCTCAATGCGACTTCATAATTATCATTTCTAATTCTAATTCTCTGCAATCTTTTTTCCGCCATAAAGATCACCTCCCTGTGCTTTTGAGATCCTTTGTTAATTATCTATATACATGTGTGACCTGCCAATGTCGCTATGTAGGGCAGACTGCCCTACAGTTAAAACTTAGGATTTCGAAGCATTTGGGTTTTTCTTATCGAAATTCTCGCCCTCTTTCCACTCCTGAATCCTCTGCTATCTGGCATCATTCAGAGACCCATGACCACCCGTGCCCCCAGGACTCCTTTACGATTCTGTCGTCTGCTTTTAATTCTCTTGATCTCAAAATTTTAGAATCCCTTTTTATCAAGAAGTTAAATCCAGAATTAAACGCTTGCCTTTCCTCGATAAAATTACTTGCTTCCTAATCAACCAACTAACACCTTTTCAATACAACGCAGTAACTTAGGTTTTTTCTCCTTTCCTTTTTTCTTTCCAGTTGTTATTTGCAACTCTTACCATCCAGGTTAGTCCATTTTTTTTTTTTTTTTTTTTTAATTTAAAAAAAAAAAAATTTTTGTTTTATTTTTTAATGAGTTTAACTTTTATTGTTTTATTCTCTTACTATCCAGATAATTTTTTTAAGCTATTTTTAACTATTTGCTTATTGTATTAGGTTTTTCATGTATATATTTTTCTGACATTTGTATTTACTTTAGTTATATTTTTGATTGTCTTTAGATGCTTTCATGTAGTCACTGAAGATGGCCCCTAAGTGGACCGGAACGTTTGGCCAATAGATGTTGAGAGTCGTTTCTCTTGTCTTTATATTCTTATATATATATTAGGGATGAAACGGGTAGCTATTTTACCGGATAATCGAGTTCAGGTACCCGAAGTGTAATACCTGATCGGGTACGGGTACCCGATCGGTCCTTGCAACATTATCATTAAAATTAAATTTAAATTAAAACAACAGCCATTTTTTGGAACATAATACTTTATTCTACTACGTAACACAAAAACTTAAGCATAATACTGAATGTTACACACTGCAAAATGCAAATACAGGTAATTTTTCACAATTTTACGTCATTTGTTTTATAAATAAAAAAAATTATAAACAAGAAATGGATGTGTAGTATGTGGAGTATTTTCACAACTTTCGACGGCTTTTCACGACTGCCTTGAGTCGCGAAGAAAGTCTCGTGTACGTAGGTTTTTACTACCTGATTTTTGAGCAATTACCCAATCGGGACGAGTATGCTGGGTAAAATATTACACGATCGGGTCGGGTACCCGTTCGGGTACGCGTTTCATCCCTAATATATATATATATATATATATATATATATATATATATATAATTGCCTCGGTGGTGTAGTGGTTAGCGCTGCTGACTACGAATTAAATCGGCCCCGGGTTCGAGACCCGTTGACGGCAGCCGGCGCGCAGCAAAACCCAGCTGTTCATCTTTCCACACAATAAAGAAAGTGTTTGGTAGATAAATGGGTACCCTGGGTGCCCTAGTGGTTAAGACGCTGGGCTGCTGATGAGGTGTGGTTCGGATTCCACGTTAAACTGTAGGTCTCAGGTGGAGTGAAAAGCTTGACCTTCGTAAGAATGAACAATTCGGCCGGAAGCTAACCAAAGGTTTTATATATATATATACGAATTGGTTCAAATTTCGTACCTGGATCCTGATTGTCCGAAAGTTGATGACTAATCGAAAGATCATAATGATAATATCACCTTTCGACCATTTAGGATCCAAATGCAAAATTTGGACTGTAAGAAACTTTATTTATGAACGGGAAATACTTCTTACTAAGAAAACTTTAAAATTATCGAAAAAAAAAAAAAAAAATTTAAACATGGCATGTCAAACATTTCCAGACTTAAGTCGAGGAACTCTGAATATGTTAAGTGAAGCTCAAATTTATAAGTAACCAGTTGTATGGGCGCGAAAAGGGAGGTTGCAATGTTGATCAATGCTGCGAGATCCCCTCCCCTTATTGCAAGCTCTCTTTCTTGTTGCAAACCCCCTCACACTTGTTGCAAGACCCCCTTTTGTTGCTACCCCAACACCAGGGTGCCAAAAAAAAAGAAAAAGTAAGGTGGATTCTCCCCAGCTGCCACAAGCTAGGGAGAATCAACCTAACCTAGAGAGAGAGAGAGAGAGAGAGAGAGAGAGAGAGAGAGAGAGAGAGAGAGACCAACCTTCGCCTGGATCCGCCAGACGCATATGTTAATTCTTGGTATTTGCACTTGGCTTAGAAGAGCCTAATCAGCCAGTTGGCTTAATCCGCCTGTTGCTTAGAAGGCTTAATCTGTCTTAGAAGGCGTATATGGCTTGTTCTGGTACACTATTTTTTTTGAGTTGCCAGATTGCACTATTTATTTAATTAAAGCATATATTCTTCAAAGATGGCTTAGAAGTCTTAAGCAACCAGTCGGTTTAGAAGACATAACCTGCCATTTGGTATACATATATATATATATATATATTATTTAATTAAATAATATTGTTTTTATGTACGACCAAAAGAATTAAATATAACACCATTACATCATTCTGTTTATTTAGAGAAATTATTGGAAATACACAAGTTGAACGAAGAATATATATAGATATATATAATAAAAAAAAGAAAAAAATAATAATATAAGAAATACACAGTTTTAAACGATGGTATATAATCGTCAAAATAATAGTACACGAGAAATCTATATATGCATTTATATTAAATAATGAAATATATAGAAAATAAATATACTGCAAAACCCTCAAAATACATACACTTTATGTTCTACTGCGCTTAACTAAAACACTAAACTCGCACGTAATCGCGTCTACAGTTACATCATTGTTGCTTTGCACTATGCAATAAATACGATTTAACATTATTTCACCGCTCAAGTTATAGGGATGCCTATACTCGATGTAAAGGGCCTTCATTTCGTTCAATACTATTTTTGTGCCCGCTTTACATTCGATTGGCATGTTATCCTTAAGCACGGAGAGAATATATTCAAAAGCACGTACAAAGAGGTCATCGTTAGCCACATTATTATTAAATACAAGTTCATAAACACTCCTTTCCAATCTACGGTTTATTCTTACCGATCCGAGCTTTTCAATCGTGAACTCATCTTCACAATTCATAGCGACATTTGAAATAATCTAAGTCGTAACGACAGCTGCTCTTCATATAAAGATACAATTCTTCAGGGTGAACGGTGGAGGTGAGTTCAGCCCTGTACCGCTCAAGTGCTTTGTACCAAAGTTCATGATATTTCGAAGAGTCTAAACCCTTTAAATAAGCATTCAACTTTAGACCATTCTTGCCTTGTTCAGTCCTACATTCGATAAACCCGTCGAGCAGAGCGGTGTATGCGTATTCAAGAACCGTATCAAAATAAACCATATCCGTAACACGCGCGTCTAATATAGACTTCAGCTTGCGGAAACCGATGATTTCAAACATTCTGTCGAGGATGAAACGGTTTCGCGTAGGGACAAGAACGTTATTATCAGAAACATTCTTCCACATCAATTATATATCAATGCGAGATTGATCGTTATTTATACACAACGTACAAACAATGGCATATGAGAGGATATCACTAATCTGTTCTCTTCTTGTGCCTACACCTGCAGATATTTTATAACGATCCTCGCTCCACTTCTCAACTACCAAGAAGACCTTATTCATCTCCTCAACACTTAAATAAAAAACATTCCGTTTACCAGAGTTTGTTTGTCTACAAGTCGTTTCCAGTACACAGTTAATGGCACCGGTTTTACTCCTGAACACGCGCAATAACTTCGTCACGGACACATCGTACACAGCATTGAGAATGCTTCTCAAAAGAAGATCCATCGTATTCTATTGTGAGGAGTACACGTCCAGTAGGTTCAAGATCTAAAATGACTAAGAGCCACAGGTGGGAGGATCGGATCGACGGGAGGTGTGGAGAAGTGAGTCACGCCATACACTGGTGAATCGTGTACGGCGTTGTTCCAACGTGAAAGAGTCATGTGAATATTTGTATCCCATTATACTGGGTAGGTGTTTTGAGAAATTTTCCATCTGCGATACATAAAGAAATATCGGTTTTAATGTTTTATCACTCCCACTCCCCAGAATGCGCATTAGACATTTTCGTTCAGAGGGATTTTCACGAACTAAGCACATTTTATTCACACCTCGACGCACTATTTGAGAGAAACATATGCCCATATTTTTTCTTTTTGCTTAGCAGACAATAGTCGTCTCTAAATTCTATTAAAAACTCACGCAGGCCATTAACCACAACCTCACTACAAACCTCGTCATGATATATATTAATGGAGTGGTAAAAATTCTTCAGATTCTCCATTATGACAAGATTTACATTCTCAGCCGCAGGGTACGAGTTCTCGGTATGATGCAACATGACATAATATCGCTTGTCATACCACTCATCAACAAGCCTCACTAACCATAACCGTTACGTCTCTTCTGCACGTGTTGTTTCTTCCACTTCACGGTATATGTAGCTTTTATAAAGTTTAGTCCTACAACATAGTTCAATACATCGCTTGTACCACGAAATCCTGCAATTTGAGTACCCACCACATCTTCATACTTTGCTGAATACCACTTCATAAACGTCGACGCAAATTGAAGGTAGCCATTACTACTTTTCGTCTACGTGGGATTTCTTGAAATGCACGTCTGAGTTCCGCATTTGAGAGGATCCAGCACTCTTGAACGCTTGATCGTATTTATTTCTTCACGGTACTGTACTGTTTCCATCCGTGCATCATACTCATGTTCCCACAAGACCTTGTGAGTGAACTGTGCGCCTATAAGCTGATCGCGGTTGCGGGTCCATGCAGGACTGTCGGCAGAAGATCTTCCGTGGATATCTCCTACGATTCCACACTCAGGACGGGGGCATCCGTGCCAACAGGAACAGTTAAAGGAGTACACAGTCTTCTCACCAGTGGCACGGTTTTCGCTTAGACAATCGACCCAAAAAACACGACCATTAACCTTAATGGGTACTTCCCCCGTGTTGCGGGAATGCTTTATGTACACACCTGTCTGCTGCTGTATGTGTATGAGCCAGTAAATAGACTTGTACCCATAACTGCGGGGATTGTTTCTGTGAATGACGGCTAAGGTGTGTGTTTAGGTATGAAATTGTTCTTGAACACCGTAAAGCACAATGAGGCGATCGTGGTGGCGACTTGCAACGGATCGCATTTGAAACGGTGTATGTACATCCTTCTAAAGGCCTGGAAACACACTCTTAGCACGCGTACATCATTCACGCAATAACGCTCACATTCATCAGCTATATTGTAAGGATTAGATTCATTAAAACTGTTGTAGTAGCGGTCAAAATCTTTACGTTTACCTGTACTCATACATTCATAGTTGAAGTAATGTTTGGGTGGAGATAATCCTACGTAATTTAAAGTTTCGCTAGTGAGGAATGTGTAAGGGAAATATCCTTTTGAAACTTCGGCAGCTACGCCCAATAGCTTAGGTAGTTTTGCTAATTTTACAAGGTGTGAATAATAAGGTGTTTCTAATCTGTACATTACCTCTTATTTGCATCTGTATAAGTTTGTTTCCTCTTTTCAAAGGATCACCTGTAAATATCTCAGATGACTCGTGCTGAAGCAGCTCCTTATAAAGGAACTGTGTGTCAAATTCTGCCCCGTTATGGGCAAGAATATACAGTCATTTTTTTTAAATTGTCCGCTAACTTGACAATATAGGACACAAAGAGTTTCACGGGACTGTCGTGTGCAATCGTTTTAAAAACGTCTGTTCGTTTACCACATTTGTGACATTCATCACACGCGACCTCCATGCACTCATCACAGATAGTCTAGCTTACAAGTAGATGTGGGATAACCTCTTTGGTTTCCGCTATCGTACATGATTCTATATCGTAGTACACAGTTATACAAGGTCTATTTTTAGGTTTAGTGTCTTTCATATAACATACATGCTTTATTCCAACCGCCTTATATTTCTCATGGCATGTAGGACAGTGAGTTTCATCACATTTATGCTTGAAATTCCCACAATTATCCATCATATGAAACGTACCACATTCACAGATTCTCATTTTCCTGCACATGCCAATTGACTTATGGAGCTCAAAATAGTTAGTATTGGAAAATGTGGGTCGGTATACATCACAGTCCCTCTTCTCAGCTTCAACCACACTGCTTTCACATTTGGAGCTTTTACACTGCGCACATACCATGTAGCAATCTTTACAGTGTTTCACTATATCTTCCGCAAACTCGAGACATCTCTTACGCAAATCATGATGCCTTCCATATTTTCGAGTTTTATCATAACTCGCGTAAAGGTCCCTTATATTACGGATGGGGAGATACGTTCACCCTGACAATCCTAAAATAAGTAGGGGTCTTGTACGATCTCACACTGCTTTTAAAATCACACATAGTTCTACGACGAGCATCCATTCCAAATACAACTATACGAACATTCATTTCCTCCTATACCCTTCTCAGCTCTTCAGGTCCCATATTACAATCAAACTCAAGCTTGCAATCTGAACTCAGTCTACGGGCATGGTGCATAACTGTAGGCAAACAAATTTTTGGCGTCCATGTATTTAGTACAGTAAACATACGGGCCAAGACTAGTGCTTTAAAGCCGCAACCACGATCGGTGTTTATATGCTGCCTGTAAATAGCCTGAGAATTGAAGTTAAGAGTATAAGGTGTGGCACTATGACCCGCAACACGGAACACACGGTCAATATCTACCGTGAAGTTGTCCATATTCAAGGCTGTACTACTTTGAGAGGCCTGCATTATACGGCCTGATATATACTCCATATCTACAAGTGACAAGCGTCTGAATGGTATTACTACCCAAAAATCATCTACATCCCCGTCATCTGAACCGAACCCGAAGGACAGCCTCGTCCTGAATTCACGTTCGTCGAGGTTCTGAAGGGCAAACTCCACAATACGTTCAACTACGCGCCGTAGTCCGTGTTCAACACCATTGCTAGAGATGGATCCAGGGTCAACTCTGACTATATACCGATTTCTACTCAGGGCTGGGGTGGGGGTGGTGGTGCGCACCAACTTCAATGTTATACCTTCCTCTACAGCACGAGAAGCTGATGCTGATGTGGAGGATGTACCCGGAATTGAACAGGAATAAGGGGGTACAGTTTTATTTGAGGAAGGTACTATTGTGGGGGTTATGTCGTAAGACGTAGAAGGTTGGAGCTCTATTACTGGTGGTCTATCTACCGGCGCACTCCTGGCAAGCTTTGTACCTGACGTGGAGGGCTCTTCATCATGCCTCCGCTTTGAACTGTGGTTGTGGTGTTACAGGTGTCGATGGTGTGGGCTCGTTAGCGGGGATGGAGTCTGTGATAACAACTACATTGTCATCGGTGTTTGTCTGTAATATCGATGATGGGGACATGATGCTGTACCTCATCGCCATTCACGCACCATCTCCCACCATCTTAACATAAGCGTGTTCTTCATCAATCAGAATCTATTTTTCAAAAATAGATACATGCGCGACGTGTCGTTAAATGCACAATATCTACTCTTATTCGCGCAAAGTAGAGATGTGTCACAAATTGGGGTATTCGCCAATCAAATGTTCCCGTATTAGCGTAAGGAGTTTTAGGAAGTTTATAAAGAAGCTAGAAGTCAACATTATGGATATTTGGTTTGTGACCTTCATCCGCGAAACACGTTTAGGGTGCTTCTAAGAACGAATATATTCCCAAACGAGCCTGAAACGGTGTATATTCCACAATGACAAAGAGGCTAAAGAAATACCATGAATTAATACAAATCTATCATCGACTGCCCCGGGCAATGCAGCAGATGTTTGCTAAAAATATCGACTCCGACTTTCTAAAATGCATCTGTGAAATCTGTCTTAACGTTATAAATTGCAATGTATCAATGAAACCACATCAGAAGGCTCGCCTACGCCGCTACAAGAACATAATACGTGCACTCGCTCGTAAAAGTGAAACTGTAGGGAAGAAAAAAACGAATTATTGTACAAAGAGGAGGGTCATTCTTCCCCATCTTATTTTCAGTTTTGGGTCCTTTACTGACTAGATTAATATAATGAAGAAAGTGGTAGTAATTCCACACGAGGTGTATGCTTCACTGCAGAGTTCAAAGAATCCAGAATTGTTAACTATTAAACAGTGAAAAAACACCTGATGAGAAAAGAATCTTATACCCAGAAGCTCTGCAGAAATTCCCTCACGAGTACGAAATTTATAGGAATCCGTCAGAGACCCCCGTGGTTATTAGGCACAGCACGGACAACGATGAGCATGGCGACATAGGACCTGTATCCGATGATAGAGCTAACCAACCAAAGAATAACGGATCGGCCCCACAACATATCGAGCATGTAATAAAAAGCACCCTCCCACATACATTGAGGAATGAATGTTTAAGTCTTTATTATCTATTGAATGAGGATCCCAACATAAAGTAGACCTATACAGGTGAGATCATTGTGGAAGGAGCAAAGGTACAGGAATCGAATATCGTAGACATTGGCCATGATCTGGTGAGAAAGTGGGATAGACCATCTCCATACGGATGGAAGCATATTGAAGCAAGGCTACAACAAATAAATGTTCCCAAAACAATGATAGACATGCCTCGCATGTGCCACAACTGAGAACGCCATCAACCCCAGCGGTAGAACCTCTGAAGAGGAGAAAGAAGAGGCCAAACAACAACAACGGTCAACCCTATCCACGTGCCTCTAAAATACGCAAATGTCTAAAATATTAAGACGTTATTATGACATTTCTAGCCCAGCCTCCTACGAAGGCGTAGATAGACTGTACAGTGTTTACAATGATGGAGAAGGAAAAATTTTTTGAAGTTTTTGCGGGAGCAGGACGCTTATACACTTCATAAGCCTGTGAGAAAAAGGTTTAAAACAGCCAAGACAACAGTGGCATCGATTGACTCTATTTGGCAAGCAGATTTAACAGACATGCAGAGATATTCAGTGTATAACGATGGCTGTCGCTACATCCTGTTCATAATGGATGTATTCTCTAGATATCCGTATCTAATTCCTCTGGATAATAAATCGCCTGAAACAGTTGCTGAAGCCACCAAAACGTTGATGTTGAAAGAAAACAGGGTTCCTGGCTGTTTTTGTAGGAATATGGGGAAGAATTTATAGGCCGAGCTTTCCAGAACATGGTGACAGATTTTAATATCAGCTACTACATTACCAATTCTATACATAAGGCCTCTTATCTGAAAGAGTTCAAGGTACCATAAATGAACGCATGCACCGCTATTTTATACCTAGAAACACATACAGATATATGGACAATCTGGAATCACCGGCCTCATCATACAACCGCTCACACCCTCGCACGATTGGGACAACATCTACGAGATTTTAGAAAGAGGTAAGCGCAGAGAGCCTGATGTGAGAAGAGATATTCGTAGAACACCGCCACACTCTTCGCGTTTCAAAATCAATGATTATATAAGGTTGTCGCGTTCGGGAAATAAATTCGCGAAGGGATTTGAGCAAGGATGGACACATGAGATTTTTAAAGTTAGGGCTATGAGACCTAAAGGCGAGATTTTTATTACGTTAACGATTTGAATGGTGAAGAAATCGCAAGAGGCTTTTACGGCGAGGAATTGCAGAAATTGACATTTAATTAGGAAAAAACGTGTATAAAATTGAAAACATATTAGGCAGCAAAGGATCAGGAAAGAGAAAAATGTACCTGGTGAAATGGCTAGGTTACCCAGAAAGCTTCAACACCTATATAAAAGCTGATGCAATAATGAAGCTTAAATAGTGTGCAACATGGCGCCTACCATTTCTACGTCACGCTACCGTCCTCATCTTCCCTTTCTGTACATCCTAACAACAACCTGGCCAACTTTGTAACAGAACTACATGGCCCCATTGAATTGGGTCGTGATTCGTATGAGGTGGGGATATGCGAAATTCAGCTGGACACCCTCTTTTTAAATATTGATGATTATAAAGAACCTGTTTTTACGGTTCTTAGAGACATTGATGAGTGTGAAAAGGCCGGGGTAACTCGGGATGAAACCATACGTATCGCCCGGATTGGAGATGCACGGTATTACAGTACAGTAGTAACATTAGGTCCGGCCGTTATGGTGCGGCTGAGGATGTTGTGAGAGACTTAAACGTAAGTTTAAAAAACTCAAATCTTACGGATGATTTAGTATACAAAATTGTAAACAAAGAAATCCCTGCACATACTCTAATCCTTAAATCACAGGCTAACAGAAATATTAAAAACAAAAGTCTGTTCCAAATTACAACCTAGGGGCGATATCGATCAGCCCTCCAAAGAGATAACTTTCACGAGGTACAACATGACTTGTCCAGCCTAATGTATCAGATGAAATGGAGAAATTGTTTGCTGGCTATACACCCCCGAGACATGTGCTATATTTACAGCAATATACTGGAGTACCAGTTTGCTGGGGATACCCAGGTACGCCTGCTGCGCATTGCTCACATTCCCAACCATAGAGGTAAGGGCTTGAGTATTACATATGACAGGCCCCATTATGTGAATGTCGCGACTAATCTAATAACCAATATCTCAATATATATAAGAACGATTGAGGGAAAAAATTTCCCATTCGGTGATGGGAGCTTAACACTGAAGCTGCACTTTCGATGCACAGAGTTATAATGGACAGAAAGCCTTCCTCAGTCTATCGAGGTGTGAGATACCAGCGTGGTGGTTCTAGGTAATTTTGCCATATGAAATTTCGCCGCAATACATTTCGCCGCAAGAAGCTTCGCCGCAAAGAAACTTCGCCGCAAGAAATTTTGCCGCAAAGAAACCTCGCCTCAAGCAAAAAAAATAGGAAAATAACGCACGAATAAATAAGAAATGTATTTATTTGAAACAACAGTACTAAAAAGTCTATATATAAAACTTAGAGCTAAAAAAGTTTAGTTTAGTTTATTTACATGAAAGAACAAAACAGTTAAAAAAGTTTAGTTTAGTTTATACTAAAAAGTTTATACATAACAGTTAAAGACGTTTAATCCTATTAAAATGTATGCAAGTTTAATGAAATAGACCGCAAAATCTGAAGTTTGTTTTCCGGATTATAATTCATTACTATTCGCTAGAGTCTGGAGTTGACATCTTTGTATTTCTTTTTCATGGTGGATGGATCCCCTAGTTCAATTTGTAGTTTCTTCTTGTTTGCTAAGCTTGCTTGCTTATTTAAAAATTCCTATTAATTTCCAAATATTGTGATGAACATTTGTGACCGCAATTTGTAGAGCATTATGAAACCCCTCTACACTATTATTTGTTCGAGGTAATTCATCGGCAGTCCTTTCATTGACGTTCCAAAGTTCATTTTTTCAACCATACTACGTACGGATGTCCCCTTGCTAAAGAGGGGTGCCAGATACCTTGGGAGGAAAGCATTACAAGTCATAATAGCTGGGGCTAAACCTAAAGAAGCTTTAAAAGAACACTTAAGGTGTACACGGGACGAAATCATCAAAGATCCAAAGAGAAAATGCGTGGTGGTGGGAAGAAGAAGAGGATGTCCGGAAGAATGGATTACCAGCACGTGGCGTTAAACGTAAGGATATCAAGAAAGATGTGTTCTAAGCGACTGAAACCTAAGGTTGACCCTTTTTTTGACTGATATAAGCTTAGGACATTGCTCTCATGAATCATAGACTGTTTACTACTTGTTGAGAAAGGTGGTAATGTTTCTGACTCGTCATAGCACGCTTTATCCATCCGTGTAGTTCACAATGTTGTAAATCGGAGCTGTCCCTCTTTGACATGCCCCCAACTCAAGTTTCTAAATAATTAGCGCTCTTTCTGAACAACTTTAAGGAGAAAATTGCTCTTGCTTTTAATAAATAAAAAAAATATTTGGCAACTTGTGTGATTTAAGATAAATCGTGGTATCTGCCAACAATCCTCATATAAATAAAAATTAAAATAAATGGGGACATCTGCCAACTCTTCTCATACAAATAAAAACATTATTTGGCAACTCATGTAAATTAAATAAATGGTGGTATCTAGCAACTCAACTCATGTAAATTAAATAAATGGTGGTATCTAGCAACTCACCCTAGTAATGTACATCTAGTAATGTACATCTCAACATAATTAAAATAAATGGTGGTATCTGGTAATCCCTTCATATGAACAAAAACACTATTTGGCACCTCATGTAAATAAAATAAATGGTGGTATCTAGCAACTCACCCTAATAATGTACATCTCAACAATTAAAATAAATGTTCTCTGGTAACCCCGTCCATATATAAATAAATGATATCTGGCAACTCATGATCCTCTATATAACACCTGCTTGGCCCCAGGACTCTCATAATGCGCTTGGCTCCTTCCAGGTGAAACCTCTCTTACTCTCTCTCCTTCTTTTCTCTTTCTCTTGGGGGATAACTCCGCCTCCAAGTTTCATAACCCCTTTTTGCTCTTGCAACATTTCCCCTCCCCCTTTGCATAAACCCCCTCCCCCTTTCATGCATGCCCCCTTCAGTGCACAACCCCCATCCCCTTGTTGCATAACCCTTTTGCAACATCTTGCAACATTGATCATTATTTCATTGCAACATTCTTGCACTCGTCCGTTTTGCGCCCATACTACTCAGGTTGGGTAGCTACACTTAAAATACAACTGCATTCCTAGCTTACAATATAGACTCAACTTTCCCTATATGGGATCCAAAGCTAGACGAGATAATTCTTCCGAATTAATATTTTCTTTATTTGCTTTGGAAAGTTTGAATGAAAGTTATTTAAATTAATAATAAAAGTATTATAATAAATAAATTTCACTTCCTAACAATTATTAGTTTCATTTTTAAATTAAATATGATATCATAGAGGGAACCTGAATTCAGAAATTACTTACTTAAAAGAAAAAATTACAAAAATATCAGATCTTCCTTTAAAGGAAATTCCAGCTTGCTTCAGGCTGAAAGATGGGATAAGAAAGTAAGACAGCATCATGATAAATCACAGAACACAAAAACAGAAATTGATAAAAAAGAGAGATAAAGAAAAATAGGAAAACACACACACACACTCTGTATCCCTCTCTTATTTCCATAACAAAATTACACAATATTCCTATATAGTTTTGTTCTCATCATAGTAAATTAATCTCTATTCTATAGAGCAAAACAAAAAATAATAAAAACTGGCAAGATAATGTTCAATGTCAAAGCAGCTAAGGTTGTTAAGATACTTAGTTGGAAAGGTAATTAATATATTGGTATTTATGTATATAATTATCTAATATTTACTTATATTTCAGCGTCTAATATCCCAATAAATAAGAAGGGTTAATTTTAGCTGAATACAATATGTAATTAATTATGTGCAGTTATGTGAATGCATAAGCTTAGGTGAATATCCATACTGTATGTATTGTATTTTCAAATATATGTTTGTAGCTTACAGCAGATGATCACCATGCACTTTCCTCTTTCTCTCTCTCTCTATCTCTCTCTCTCTCTCTCTATATATATATATATATATTATATTTTTTTTTTAACTAGTGTACATAACTTCGCTATTCTGCATTATCTAATAAGATTTAGCATACAACTTCTTTCTGACAATAAAGCATAAAATTTGCTTGTTAATGCAGTTCTATGCCATGTAAATATGTGAAGGCATTACCGTCCCATTTATCTGAATGTATAATGGGCATATGTGTATGTACGTCTGCGGGTACGTATTTATGGGTATACATGCATATACCTGCATATGTGTATGCGTCTTTATGTGTATGTACTGTATGGACATATGTATGTCTATGTCTGTGTATATGTGTTATATACATGTATGTGTGTGTTTTTTATGTAGGAAGGAGGGGGCTAAGGGCAAGCGCCCGCAAAAGTGACCCCTCCGCAGAAGAAGGAGAGAGCCAAAAACAAGGTCTCCAAGGCCTAATGATGCCATTTTTTTATTTTCTGAATATAAATTTTGAAAAGATTGTGTAGTGTGTAAGATGCATACATATGTAGTGAGGAATAGAGGGAAAAGTGTGTGTTTGAGAGCATGCTGAACTGCTCATGGGGTAGATGTGACACGAGTAAAGGTCAGCTAAGGAGGAGAGTGACAGGAGAAATGGGAGTTCCAGCACTCCCTTCCTCCTGCTTAACATGCCCCCGGAGTACTTCCCATGTATATATGTGTATGTATATATATATATATATATATATATATATATATATATGTCACATATACATGTATGTGTGTATCCTTCTTGGAGCAAATGATGTGCACCATTAACTCGTATAAATACAATAATAAATTGCAATACAGAAATTATTAGTGTTATTGTTGTTGTTGTTAATAATGATTGTTCTATGTTGTTTATTCTACTCTGCTAATAATAAAAATAATAAAAAAATTATTCATCTTAGTTAATCCGAGATGCCAGTAAAGCATAAAGCTTAAGGGCCATACTGCAGAGGTAGAAGTAAATGTATATAGTCTGTAAAAATTACTTTAATGCTGGAAAATGTTATTGTAATATTTATTTTTACTAAAAAATATATATATATATATATATTAGTGGTGGACCGGATGTCAGTTTTTCAACATCTGCGGATGCGGAATTTTAATTTCATTATCCGCGGATGCGGATGCGGATATTTAGTTAATCTATCAATAAATATAAATTATGAATATATGAATATGACAATTTTTTACAGCAAAAAGCCAGCAGGTCTTGAGGACCTTAAAGACTACATTTGTGAAGAATTCCAGCTCTTAAGCAATGATAAGGAACTATGTAAAGCATTTGCTGGTCAACCGTTGACAGTTACAAGATGTGCATCGAACAACATGGGCGACATTTTGAACAGTTATTGTAACCAGAACTATTCTCATGTTTTGTAAATATGTTTCAGAAATTTTTTTTCTTTGTTTTCTTGTTTTGTAAATATACTTATGAAACAAGTTTTTTGTACGAACCATATGTGTTTGACCTATCATGTGTATTTGTGTGCCTACATGTATATTTGTGACCTATCATTTGTTTGACCTATCATGTGTTTCCTGATTCAGCATTTTATTTTCTTTTGTTTCAGATTAACAGCATAGATTGCAATGGCCTCTTCTGGTATAACATGAGAAAAAGTGAAGCATTCTGTTTTCGGAACGGCAGCAGAGCTTCCTTGCAGCCAACTACCAACTTGTGAGGATGTATTCAAAGCTTATTTTAAACATAAGCTCATTACTGCTACATTTACCACTCAGAAATACGCTGGAATTATCGCGGAAGAAGGAATGAATGATATATATATCCGTACTTCCATTCCAACAATCGACTTCAAAAGCATAGTAATTAAGGTAAAGAGATTAATTGAGAAGGGACAAGAACTTAGAAAATATCCCATGAGTAAAAGATCTTCCAGCACTTATCAAAGTAAATATGATTCCTATAGAAATTTATTTGACATATGTCGCTGCAAGTGCTATGCTTCCGGTTCTTGGAAAAGAAGCGAATGTAAATGCGCTAAGGCGGAGAAAATCCTGAATGATGAATGGGAGTTCTGAACTGATGAACATACTGAACGAAAAATGATTATAGGTAAGTTGGACAAAGTGAAAACTTCAAAACTACAACAAATGGAAAACCGAAAGCATAAAAGCAAATTCCTTAAAGATAAACAAAAGAGTTTTGTCAAGGAAATGCAGTTGAGTCCTTGTGATATTGGTGAGATCAGCTCTGAAAGTGAAAAGATTATCAAAATGAAGATTACGAATTGAGCGAGTACGAGTTAGATACAGAAGCTAGCAATTCTCAAAATCGACACCAATATCCAGAATTATGCAAGGTAGTTGATCGATGCAAAATAAAGAACCGTGATGCTTGTTTAATTGCTAATGCCGTCTTAAAAGATCTTAATCTATTATCTGAAAATACTACGATTAATCCCAGTAAACTACGTCGTCAAAGAACCTTGTGGAGAAACATAGAAAGAAAGAAGCATGAAGAACAGAATAAAGGAATAGTTTGCCTTGGATTTGATGGAAAAATTGATTATACTCTTTTAAAAGTGGGAGAATGCAGCGGACTTTGAATGAAGACCACTACGTGTTAGTTTCATTTCCAGGAAACGAATAAATTGACCATGTTGCTCTTGAAAGTAGAAGGGCAAGTGATATTGCTAAATAAATTATATCGGTAATTACAGACACCAACTATGCATCGACTTTTAAAGCAGTAGTTTGTGATGCAACTAATGTAAATACAGGTAAATCAAATGGAATAATTAGAAAACTAGAGCTGACATTGGGAAGACCATTACCATGGTTTATTTGCTTACTTCACGCTAATGAGCTTCCCTTGAGAAAATATCTGGAAGTTCTTTGACAGGCAAACGACAGGACCTAGAAGTTCACAGGGTAAAATCGGCAAGGATCTGAACTTTGATCCAAAGAACAAACCAATTGCAAAATTTCCACCTCTCGGGAAAAGTGATGGACTTACCAGAAGAAGTGCTAGCAGATCTCAGCAATGACCAGCATTACCTCCATAAGGCGTGTTTGTCAATTCAAAACGGTCATGATAGAGGTCCAGCTATCAAATTGTTAGAAACTGCTCAACCTGGGTCTCTCAATAATGCACGTGGCTAACAAAAGCAAATCGTCTCTTACGTTATTACATGCAGCACAAAAACCATCAGAGACACTTCAAAGGATTGTTCATTTTATACTGAATTTCTATGCTCCTGCATGGTTATATATCAAAAACTGGTCTTGCCAGGATGGGGCCAAAAACTTTTTCTTCATGATTGAGCTCTATCAAAAAGTACATAAAATCGACCAAGACATTATTCGTCCTGTGTTACAAAACAACTTTTACTTTTGTCATCCTGAAAAATATCCTTTTGTCTGCTATGCCTGACAAGAATAAGAAATTCGGAAGCTAGCAGTCGAAAAAGTGCTACAAGCGAAAAGGAGTGTTAACCGGTGAAATTCGGATGTCTGACAAGAAATCTATCAGGCTCAACTTCTCAGCTTCGACCTATATGGATATGATTGATTGGAATGAAATGGACATTACTGTTTCTTCCTTACTCTCTGATGTTATAAGTAGCACTGATGACTTCCAAAAACCCATAATTCTTGACACATACCCGTGTCATTCCCAGGCAGTTGAAAGAAATGTGAAGGAAATCTCCTCTGCAATTGAAAAAGTCTGCAGACATGACGCCCGCCATGGAATGGATATTTTCAACAAGAAATCTCCGCTAGAGAATCCAAAAAGGGGAAACAAAGTCAGATTGTAAGTGAATCAACAAGAGGATAGCAGTGATACTTCATATAATTTAGTAATGAACACATGTTTTGGTTTATAAAAGGAAATATTGTTATAATTTTTAACCAAACTAAATTTGCTTCAAAATTTGGCTTTTATTCAAAACTGAGGTCAAAGTTGCGAGAATGCACATATTCATAGGCTATAAAAGTTGATGTTTTTATGATAGATGAGTACTAGAGCACCTTTTCAGCCATGTTTCATACTGACAACTTGAGTTCGATATGTTTTCGCCCCCCCTAATGCCCAGTCTTGCTCGTTCCAAACAAGAGTCCACTGCCAATTGAATCATTTCGGAGTGTTCTCGTATGTAAGCAGTGGCATCCATAACCTGACGCAAGAATTCCTCTCTCGTTTGTACTTTGGTCTTGTAACCCATCTCTTTCATAAGGCTCCATAAAAAGAAATCTAACGGGGTTAGGTTCAGAGATTTCGGGGGCCACCCACGATATTGAACCAGCACGACTAATCCAACGATTCCCGTGCCGCTGATTCAAATAATCAAATAATCCGTAACATGACGACCAAGAACATCCTGCGCTTTGTCTCCAAGGGCATGTCCTCCACCATAAGCGGCAATTCATTCGTCAGGAAGTTCAAATAAATATCAGCAGTTAATCATTGTTCCAAACGAAAGGTCCAGTCATCTGATCTCCAATTATACCGCACCAAACATTCACCGAGAATCGATGTTGAAAGTTTTGTTCAACGATACCGTGGGGATTATCGGTGGACCTAAGTGGGAATTTCGTCAATTGTTAATTCCATCCCGAATGAATTGTGCTTTATCACTAAACAGTATGCGATTAAGAAATTGGCGATGCATAACCATCCACTGGCAAAATTGAACACGTTTATCGTAATCATCCGTTTGAAGAGCTTCCACACGTTGCAAATGATAGGGATACAAACCCTCATCATGTATGGCTCGCCATACACGCGATGCGGATTCCCCCATCATGGTAGTTGGGCTACGTTGTATTTAGTCCAGTATGCGTTCCTCCACAGCAACGGACCGTCGTGCTACATGTTCTTGGTTACGTGGAACAATTGTCCTTGTTTCTCTTAATCTCTGGTGTGTGTCACTAAACGCTTGCCTATTCTGTATTCGGCAGTTCGGAAAACGTCTTTGATATTCCTTAACTGCCGCTCTGCCGTTACCATCACAGAATCCATAAATGAAATAGATATCAGCGTATTCAGCGGGTGTGAATTGTTGATTCTTTTGAGTGTTCACCTTTTCGCAACACAGTGTCTCGTACCACAGATCAGAACAAAATGAAAAAAAAACTGAGGATTAGTAGTGGTAACTTCGTTAACCGAAACTACCACCAGAGTTCAGAAAGCAGTATCATTATAATAACGATAATAAAGAGAGCGTGAGGCAACATTTCGGGGAGGAAGGAGGAAGGAGACAAAGCAGGGGAAGTGATGAGACGAAAGGCGTTTGATTCCACAAGGTCAAGTAGAGCTGTATGGGTTGAGACCCTCCCCACATATGAGGAGCCACAGCGGTGGCCAAGACCTCTGTAAAACGATAGCAACCGAGTAGGGATGAAGAAACTGCAGAGCCGGTACAGCACACCTAAATTCCTAGAAGATATTTTAGAAAGAGAGTATATGTGATCTTCCAAGGCAACATCACAAGGAAAGAAACACCAAAAATGTTAAGAGAAGAGTTGTGTAGTGTTGAAGATAAGGCGATAGTCGTGTAGAAGATTGTAACGAGTGGACAGATGAAGGAATTAAGTTTTTAAGGCATTGAAAGCCATAAGGTCTTCTCTGTTCCAGTCAGAGCTCGTAAAAAGATCAGAGGCTAGGTGCGCCATAGCCGTCCCACGAGAAGCCTGGAGTGACCTTTGAGAGGGACACTGCGTGAAGCGGGTAGGGAAAGTGAAGGGTGCAATCACTGGTAGACGAGCCGATAGGACAGAAACTGCGACTCAAAAGATAATTGATAAATAAAAAGAAGAGAGCGGGTGACAGGTAAGTTCCCTGAGAAACACCACTATTAAGAGTTTTAGGAGAAGAACAGTGGCCCTATACTACGACTATAGATCTGCCAGAGAGGAAATCAGAGATGAAGGCACAGATGGAAGGATAGAAACTGAAGGAGGGCAGTTTCGAAATTAAAGATTTGTGCCAGATTCAGTCAAAAGATTTTGATGACTAGCGCAGTAGCAAAGGTTTCACCGAAAGGAGGATGACCAAGAATTAGAGAGATGTGCAAGTAGATAGCCAGTACAGCCTCTCTTGCAGAAACCATACTGACGATCTGAAGGAAGATTATGCGTAGGGTTTTTAAGAATCTTCCTATTAAGGATAGATTAAAAAATTTTAGAAAGCCAGGAAGTCAAGGCAGTTGGACTATAGTTGTTGAGTTGAGAGCAATCACACTTCTTTGGGATAGGCTGAATGAGAGTGAATTTCCAGCAAGAAGGGAAATTACAAATTTATTACCAAAGAATTTGCCTGGGCGGGATGTCAGCAAGGAAACAGTTTTTGAGAATAAAGGAGGCACCTCATCAGGACAGAACGCCTTCCTAGCGTTGAGCTCAGATAGGGCAGAGAAAACTCTTCGGAAGAGATTTTAATTTCATGCATAATTAAAACGAAAGGGCGAACGATATTGAGGAACAATACCAGAATCATCAAGGATTGAGTTGGGGGCAAAAGCTTAAGCTTTAAACAAAGAGTGGAGCTTTATTAGGAGAAGAGACGGCAGATAAGCTGTCAGAATGGAAAAGAGGAGGGAAGGAAGAAGAAGTAAAGTTGTTGGAGAGGTTTTCGCTTACGATCCAGAAAGAGCGAGAATAAGAATTAGATTTTTTTCTGATGAAGGCATGTTTGGCGAGTCAAATACCAGATTTTTTATGATTTCGGGCAGAAACATAAGCAGAGTAAAGGTTGGATGGTGACGGTACTTCTCAAAGCTTCCTCTCTGTTGCAGATAGCATTATAACAATCAAAGCTATACCTAGGTACCTTTCATTTGTAGTTGGAAAATAATATGGAATGTACGTCTCAATGCACTGTATAATCAGCTACGTGATGCGCTCTGCGCACTCGGGTGGACACCGGCAACGGAAGCACTGATCATTCAATGGCAAACCAAAGAAGTACTGCCTAAGTGCAAACAAATCAGTGGCGCCGAAGTGCTAAAGGAGGATCCAAAGGTTGAACTGAAGCGATAGGACAGGAGCAGTATGCAAGCATTTGAGGAGACAGAAATGGATTGAGTTGAAAATTTTCCCCTTAAGTTCCTCACGTCCGTTCATGAGTTACATTTACGGAAAGCTTTGGAGTGATAATGTCACGCGGTCCTCGCGTCCTTTATGAGTGTATTTGACGCGAGTTGGAGAAGGTGACGTTACGTTAAGGGGAGACTTCATGAACCTTATGAGGTACATAAGGTGGCGTAGCCTCTAAGGGTTGGGGATTGCCGTAACCTCGCATGGGTCCCAAAGACGACACTTGGAACCCGGAACCAGTCAACCCACACGTACGCGCCACACAACCACGCCACACGCGTGCCACGTACGCCGTGTTCCGCACGCCCACACGAACACGTTCAACCCACGCGCCACCCTACCGCGTCTTAACTATGCCCACACTCCTCACGGTCGCACGATATCTTTTTCAATGCGCTTACGGACCAGCTCCTTAAAGATGAAGAGATGGTTTGTCTCTGCATGCAGCGAACATGGCTCTCATACGTCAGGCTTCTGCTGATATATATATATATATATATATATATATATAGTATATATACTAGTAAATGTATCCCAGAAATACTATATAAATTAACAACTCGTACCCCTTTCTGTCTGAAACTAAAATTTAAACCGACTATAGAAATCTTGAATCCCCCCATGGAACCGGTGACCATCCTGCCCAGCCTTAATGCCCCGAAATGGAATGATCAATTGAGTCGTTTTAAAATTTCGATGATAACCAGAAAGAATAACCTTTTACAAATACTGCAACCAGTAACAATTATTTTTCAACATCTGCCGTCATTATTATCATTGTGTGTGTGTTATTATCCTCGTTATATTTGTAGTGAAAAGATTATTCTCGGAATGGCAAAGATCAAAAAACATTATACTATGTCAAACTATATATCCACGACCAAGAGTGCGTACCCAGACAATGTGAACTAGACTAAACAACCCCAACTCATGTGTTGTATATAAATCTGTATTATAAAAAAGATTAGTTATCATTTAGTTAGAATTAGTTAGGATGTTATATAACTGTAATATCATTCCAGAGGAGAGAGCCCTGTAAAAAAACAATGAATAATTACTATATTCATGTCTTTATATTCATATAATACCTATATTTGTATATATTTATATTCTTATATTCATTTTTACATATAGAGTCCAAATTCGCATAACGCTGACACGATTTTAGATAATTTTTTGATTTTCTTTCTATTTTATTTTTGCTGAATAATTGATGAATTATTTCTTTTTAATTTACTTAATAATTTCTTTTAGATTTAGCTTCATAATGTAATCGTGTTAAATTCTGCAATGTTCATTTTCTTTATACATTCTCTCTTCGTTGTAAAAGATGAAGTCATTTTAAATTTTAGGCATTTAAATTTTGCTCATATGCATGTTTAATTTATAATTCATAATAAAATGCATATTTCGATTTCCACTTTTAATTAACTCGGCAGATTATAACATCAGATCTGTCAATATGCGGTTTAAAATAAAAATATAGCTTCATCTTCAAATATCTTGCTTATCTGTTTAGACATTGCTACAGCTAAAATATTTACCTTATCTTCAAATATTTTGCAAAATAATTCAGACTATTGATAATATAAACCAAAACAGGTCAACATTAAATAATAATGAAACTTACCTTACCCTATAAACCTTATGTTGTTTCGTGCGTTGGTCTCTATTCACACGGAGGTCAAGCTGGTGACCCCGCCTTTGTCACCAAAAATTCAGTATGAATAGTCAAACAATTTTTCAAATTATTATTCTGATTTGTCTGATCTAACTTAGAGACTGAGCATTACCTGTAACATTTTAGCAGTAAACTACAGTAAGAGAATATCTTTGTCTTCTCCTTCGAGCCTTGCACTCTTCAGAAAACCTAGTCTTAAATAGAGAAAAACAATTTCCTGTTACGTTACAAGAAGAATCGGGAAACCTTCAGAGAATTTAGTAAGCTCCACAGAATCCTCCGATGCACTACATGAAGAAATAGGAGAGTAGTATAAGAGAAAATTCTGCGATTCCCTCTACGGTACCAGATACTCCAGAGTAATAAATACGTTGCTGCCACCTAACCAGAATCCACGTCAACTTCGAACCGCCCAAGGCCATAGACGGAGGGGTTAACATATATATATATATATACCCTCTCCGTGAAAGGGCCTTTTTTTTTTTTTGGTGTATGTGTGTGTGTGTGTGTAAGTAGGCTGACCTATTAAATTATTTTAATCACTAACTGGTAACTAGCTAACCAATTTTTAGGAATTAACCAAATGATAAAAAACGTATATTGTACTACATTTATATACCTCTATGGGTGCGGCCTCCTCATTTCTGTCAGTATGTAGATGTTAGAAAGCGTTCGATGTAAAATAGTTTGGTTTGACTCCTGCTTCAGAGGAAAGTCTAGAGGGTTTAGGACTGCTTTCTATTGAAAGGAGTTGTAATAAACAGGCATGGGGTCGCACCGGTTTGGTGCGTTTTGCCAAAAGCTGCCACAATTTGCAAGCAAAGAATGCAACTTTCAGGTTTGATTAAATAATCATCGTTGGGAAGCGAACTTGCAATGAAAGATCTTTGTTGCATGAACAATTATTATTGAAGCTACGTATTCAATTACTTTAGTGGTATTGCTCATACTCATTACACATGAAGCACTGTGCGATATTTTTAGCCAACAACCTTTGTTTAACAATTATCATATATGGACGAAAGAAAATCACCATAATCCTTTTTTCTCCAAAAGATATTCTAAATGAACTATACATTATGCATGAGGGAAAGAAGGTGAAAGTATATAAAAACAACTCGTTTCATGAAAATCTGAGAATAGAATTAATG
>JAJOZX010004545.1:330000-335000 GCA_023014485.1 Bathynomus jamesi
AATTAATTATGATTGTCTTGCATCTCACCCTCGACCCTAGATTATGCATACACATTGCATATAACAGGATTGGAACCCGTTTTTGTACTTCTTAGTCATTAATACCCACTCTTTGTCTCTAATTCGTTCTTGTAAATCTTCTAATAATGATTTGTACTATACGTACAAATTCAATAACTATGACGTCACATTTTCCCGTCATTAATTCCCTTCATCATATCTCTAGTATTCAATGTATGAAAATTCTTTAACATCATACTAAAAACTGTACACTCTATAGAAGTCATTATTTATATGTTATGTAGTATAAATATTATACTCAACCATATTCATCCATACCGTATGTGCCATGTACTTTGTATTATATTTCTAACATCTTAATTGTCTATTAATATGAAACACTGTAACAAAACAAAGTTATAGTAACTGTTTAATTATAATTAACTGTAATACTTTAATTTAATATAATGTAATGTACTTTAATGAAACTGTACTTAATGATGTAATGTACTAAATGACGTAGTCAATGTACTTTAATGGAATTGTAGTTAACGATAATAAATGAATTAATTGGTAATTATAATCATAGTTATAGTAGACCAAAATTACAATGTACTGTACTCAATGTCCGACCCGACATTATGTCGCCATAAGGAATGTAGAATCGCCGATACTGTTGTTATTTTTTTTATTATTATTTTTCCGTTGGGATAAATTTTGATGTGCTTTCTACTTTGCCAAATAATTGATGACCTGTTGTTTTTTAAAATCTAATAATCATTTTTTTAGATTTAGCTTAATAATGAATCCTGAGTAACTTTTGCCACGTCATGTTTTATATACATTCTCTCTTCGTTATAAAAGATGAAGTCATGTCTTACCTAAGCATTTAATTGTATTTCCCATGGTATTAGGGTGGAAAGAGTGATTTTTCCATGGGCTAGCTGGGTTGCACGCAAAACCTTGGAATGAATCGTAGTTATTCGTTGTAAGTATTTATCGATTAGGGTTACTTGTAGGTTCATTATCTCTATTAATTCTATATATCTTTTGTGTTCTTTGTATTGAGCTAACATGGATTCAAGGTATGTGAATCTGTCCGAAAGGGAGTGGAGGAAGCGATTGTTTTCGTGTAATGACCTAATAGTTTGTTCTAACATGTGTCCATTATATTGTCGATTTCGCGCGAAGAGATTCAATTTAAGTTCAATTCTTTTAATATCTTCTTCGGTTGCTAATCCGAATAAACCTTTGAACAGTTTCTCTCCTATATCTATCAGTCCCCTTTTACTTCTTTGGTTAAAGTTTTCTGAATTTTTAGTTTCAGTTTGTATCCATGGTAAGGCTATTTCTGATAGGGCGCGTGCTGTAGTTTGAATATTTTCGAGGGTATTTTCTAACAGAACGCGACTAATCTGATCTTTTCCTTGGAAAGAATTCTGGACTTTACTTTCAAACGTTTTTAATTGGGTTTGTATCTGAAGGAGATTGATTTTAATTCTAGTAGGGGGTTGCAAATTTATATAAAGGTCTGCATGCCCTTTCAAAAATTTACCTTCTGCAAGTTTTTGTATAACAACTCCGGTAGAAATTTTAATGCTAGGTCTACAAGAGTAAATAATTTGGAAAATTATAAGGGGGACAATTTTATTCATTTCTACGCCTTAAGTTATACGGAGCTGGGGGTAGTTGTGTGGATACTTGTGTTGGTGGGCGAAGGGGTCGGCCTCGTTTTGGTGGCAATGGGGGTCGACCGTTGAGCTCGGATTCTGAGCGGGTTCGTTTCTTATGTGAAGGTTCTTATTAATGTGTTCTAATTAGGTCTGCTTGACCGATCTTAATTTATGGAATGATCACTTAAGGGGTTTTCCTAACTATACTATCTAAAAATAAATGCACAACAATTTGCCTAACTAGGGAAAATTTGCAAACAAAAATAAAAATGTAAACAAAATTTCACTCGAATGTACGTGAAGGTATGGTAATACTATGTTTGGTACATTAAATAAAATTATAATATACTAACTAGAATAGTAAAAATAACTGAAAATGACTGTGAAAATAACTGTGAAAATACTGTTTTCAATAAAAAGAATGTATCACTGGTGTCTGAAGTGTTCACTGTGTTGTTTGTTAATTCTGGCTCAACACTAAATATTAATTGTTAATAATAATGACTTTTCAAATGTTTAGAAATTATTTTAAAAAGAGTTTTGTACTTAACAAGATTCCTACGGCGAAATCCTTAGAGACGTATCCTGAAGACGTGTCTTGCTGGCCACTTGTTCCTGGATGAAAACTAGGCGTGCAGAACATGGAGTCGTGACGCACCGGTTCAAGGGTGGATGTGACGAACTAGAAGTCGTGACACGCCGGTCCAAGGGTGGATGTGACGAACTAGAAGTCGTGACACGCCGGTCAACTGGGTGGATGTGACGAACTAGAAGTCGTGACACGCCGGTCAACTGGGTGTTGGTTCTGGTTCCAGGGTCTGGAAGACTGGAAGAATCCTGGAGTCGTGAAGATCCTGGTTAAAGGGTCGCCAGTTGTTAACCCCTCCGTCTATGGCCCGTGTTGTTTCGAAGTCGACGGGGGTTCTAGTTAGGTGGCAGCAACGGATGTGTGTCTTGAAGTAGTTTCTTCTATATTACTCTCCGAGTTCTTCTATAGTGTCTCGGAGGACTCTGATAGACTTACTCAAAATGCTGAAGGTCCGGATTCTTCTTATAGCGTATCCGGAAAGTTTAATGACTAAGTTCTTCTGAAGAGAGCAAGGCTCGAAGGATAAGGTAAAAACTAGCTTCAACTGTAATTTTACTGTAAAAATGTACAGGTAGTGCTCAGCCTCTGAATTAGCTTCTGAATGACAATGGAATAATTTTAATGGGTTTATATACCCAAAAACTGCTAACATTATTATTATTAAATGATAAGAAGGCTGTATTATTTTGCACAATATTTAAAAATAAATAAATTTTTAGCTGTGGTAAGGCTTGAACGAGTAAACAAAATATTTGAAGACGAAACCATATTTTTATCTTAAACCGCGACTTTTCAGATCTGATGTTATCATGATCTGCCAAGTTAACTAAAAGTGGAAATCGGACTATGCATCTTTACACTAAAATATGCATATGAGTGAAATTTTAAGGTTTAAGATGTACAATTTTAATGCTTAGGCAAGACATGATCTCATTGTTTATAACGAAAGAGAGTGTATACAAAATGTGAACATTGCAAAGCTTAAACAGGATTCCTTATTAAGCGAAATCTAAAAAAATGATTATGAGATTTTAAAAACAACAGGTCACCAATTATTTAGCAAAGTAGAAAACAAATCAAAAATTTTATCCAAACTCGCGTTGGGCGATTTTGGTCCTTATGTAAAAATGAATACACACACGTACATACATATGAGTATAGGCATTATATAAAGTTAAATATATAAGAATATACAGAATTATATAAATACATGAACCATATAACACATGAATTTTTAAAATGGATACAGAGACTATATAAATGAATACAAGAATTACATGAAGGATAAGATAATATAGGAATATGGGAATTATTTATGGTTCATTTTTACACATATATATACATACATACATATATATACGTACATATATATATATATACACATACATATATATATATATATACATACATATATATATATATATATATATACATATATATATACCAGTGGCGACTCGTGACATTTTTGTTCAGGCATGCAATGTTATGGAATGGAAGAAAACATCCGCCTAACCCTCTTGCCCAAACTTTGCATATTGTTTACATAGAACTTAGCAAGTTAAAGGTGTTTTACAAACTTTTTGGGACCTCTTTGAAGGAAAGTTCATTTAATGTTAGGCTTAAATATGCGAACAAAAAATTAGACATATTTATATATAGTAGTTACCGAATTGATCTAAAGAAAAAGATACAAATTTAAAATTTACCTTAAATAATTGTGAAGCATTATTTGAATTGAAATTCTGCTCTCCTAGTTTTCCTGCAAAATTCTTCGATGACCAAATTGTAAAAGTACTCTCGATTCTCCATAAGCTTCTTGAGGAAATTTTTTTCAATTGAAATTAAGGCAAGATTAGATAGCCTTTCTTCACTTTGGGAACTCCGTAAATAACTTTTAATTCTTTTAAGCGCAGAAAATGATCGCTCAACACTTGCTGTCGATATTGGTATAGTTAGAATCAAATTCGTCAATTTATATATTTCCTTAAGACCTTTGTGCATTTCGCTTTCCAGTAGATATTTTAGGAGCTCAGCAACATTCTTTTTGGCAAAAGATTTGTGCGAATATAAAACACAATTCAGAACGGAGACGAGGAAACTCAAAAAATGAATTGTAGCTTCTTTTCAAAGATTCAAAAGCTCTCTCTGGAAAGTAACATCATAGTACTCAAATTTTTTGCAATCTAAAAGCTCAATGAATTCCATTTTTCCATTGAACTGAAACGCTCTTTCATTTGAAGAAGTATATTATCGAATATTTCATGAAATAGTTGACTATACTTCTCTTGTGGAGAAAGACTCTGTTTCCTTTTACATACAGGTTCACCACATCTTTCTGTTATCAAGTCCCACATATCTGCAAATTTTGTATCCCTTATTTGTTTGATTTTTTTCATAGTGCTTTCAACGGTGATTGAGCTATACACAATATCCATAGATTTTGTTTGCAGCACATTAAATAGATATTCAGTAAAAGGAAAAATTGAAGAAAATACTTCTAATAAAAAATTAAAATCGAAAGTATCGATACCAGCAAGCAATCCGCGTGCACTATTTTTTGTTTTTTCATCAAATTTCTTTGGGTTTTCAAGAATGCTTTTTAAAAGATCTATTATATCTTCTTTATTTCCTTAACTCTTTCAACTAGACGAGATGAATAGTTCCACCGCGTTGGAGCCAGTTTAAGGAAACGCTTTCCAACAACTTTGTCAAGCATTGAAGTTCGCTTAGTTTAACTG